>CAEFZX010027302.1:0-11484 GCA_903066825.1 Alfaro cultratus | reverse complement strand
TGAATATCTTTAACATTGACGTGAAAGAGGTTACTGACCAGGTTCATGATGGTTGCAGAATCATTCTGCATCGACAGTGTTGTTGAGATCTTTACATTCAGAGCCAAAACAAAATCTAGAAGAACAGAGAGTCAACATTACTATTTAAAATAGAATAATAACAGAAACACTTTGTACAAAAAATGAAGGAACCCATAAGGTTGAAGTAGACTGATGACAGTCTACTTCAACAGGTAGGGAAATGTTTTCTAACACAAACTTCTGTCACACTTACATCGTCCTGGGTCTGGTGCTGCGTTTGGGGTGGAGGATATAGGAAGTGTAGTTGTTGTGGTGGGTTGGTTGGTTGTAGTTGTGAGCGTAGTTGTAGTTGTAGTTGATGGAGGTGCAGTCGTACTCGGGAGGGAAACAGTTGCTGTACATCCGGACAAAGCAGATCAGCATCAACATTATCAGTTTAGGAAAAAACTGAATTCAATCTCAAGACCAAAGTATTGATTTCCACTCACTGTTCCCAGTCGTCACAAAGACGCATCGAAGGTCAGACTGGTACACAGAGCCAGAGGAACTGGGAAGGCAATTAGAGCAACAGCTTAGATATAAAACTATTCATGAAATGATCAATCAATTCACTTTAATGGATACTTAAAGTGACAGCTTCTACAAATTTAATGTAAAGCAGATTTTAAGCAGCTGTCAATGCCAGAGGGGAATATTTCAGAAAACATGGTTTTGATTCAGTTGTGATAAACCCAAAGTTTCACCAGTTTCCTCCTTCTCTTATTTTGTCAAAGTCTAGATTTTTAAAATATGAGTAATAGTTTATAAAGCTCCAGGTGGATTTGGGTCAAAATGTGTTTTAAGAGGGAGGAGAGGCCATTTATTTAATTCATATGGTGCCATTTTATACCACAATCAACAACTATTACCTTCTGTTGTTATATAAATAGTGTATATAAAAAACAACTTAGAAGACATTTGACTTTGCATCATAGCCATATCTAAAATTGTCCTCTGTCTCTTTAAGAAGCTCCAACCCTTTTCCAACACTTTCACGTCATCACAGCAAATCTTCTCCATGATGCTGTTTACAACTTTTCTTTAAGAGAATCATTATGGTATTTTATAGCAAATCCTGTATCTGTTACCTTGCGTTGTTATAAAAATGCTACACATAGGAAATATGACTTGAACTGAACAGGATTTATTATTTAAGATGTTTCTAAATGCATTAATAAAATAAATCACTAACTTTGTTTGGACGACGAAGCAGAGAGGGTAGTTCAGTCCTCCGTCACCGGCAATAGGTGTCCATGTCAGGGTGAAGTTTCCTGATCCTGATGAATTCTTGGTTACACCTGGCGGTCCACTTAACAGGAGCTCAGTGATCCTTTAAGAATCAAAAGATAAAAAGTTTGTTAGACTGACATTTACAAACTTTAACACAGGCATAAAGAGTAAGTTTTATTGGCATTGGCAGAATGTGTTCAATATGCTTGGACAGTTGCTGTTACTGTTTTTTAGGGATTTCTTTTACTGTTGTTCATTTTCAGGTTCTGAGAAACTTTACTTGAAAAAATGTGCTTGTTACATTATATGCAAAACTGGATTTGAGTCACTGAATACATCAGAGTAGCTTCAACTCCAGACTATTTCTCCTGAGAATGTTGAGAAACCTTTATAACTGGAAGTTCCTGTATTAGTCACTCACTCAGCCTGGGTTGCTTCTGCTCTGACGCTGATTTCCACAACCTGGTTAACGTTGGTTAAGATCTGAGCTCCATGTTCAGGAGTTGGAGGCAGAAACCTGGGCAGATATTCACCTGCTGTGCAGGACGGAGCTGCAGGATCCACTGGAACAACATAACATAGAAACAAATTAATTCAAGCCGAAATGAACTGGTCAGTTTGGTCATTAAATCAAACAAACTTCAGCTGTTAGTTGGAAGGAGAGTATTTAATGTGACTAGATATGTTTTTGGCTCAACATTGGTTAAATTTAGCTTTGATACATTTCTTTATGTACTTTTGGTGATTTTCTGTAATAATCTATAATAATTATTGATATTTCAAATGTTACCAGCAGATTCAACACATTTGGCTCAAAAACAGACTTGTCTTGTCCAGAACCGCTCTGTGTCGTTCCAATCAAGCTCAACAATCTGTGCAGTTTTACCTCTGAAAACAAACTGGAAAGGGATGCTGCCGATGGCGTCACTGGGAGTTTTCACCGACTGTATATTAGTGTAGCCATCAGTCAGAGTGACGGTCTGTCTGGGAAAATCCTCCACCATCATCTGAACCGCATACGGACCTTCATTGCTGCTGTTAGTGGGACTGAATGATAGAGAACAAGACTGGAAGAGAACAGAAAGAGAAGAAAATGTCCAAATTATAACTGAATCAGATTATTAATCTATAAGATAATGGTTATAGTTTAAGTGAAATCTATTTATTGTCACGTTATTTTTAATCAGATGCAAAGAAAAAACAGTTATTCTGTGATCATTCAATAAATAAATAAAAAATATAAAATAGATTACATAAATAGAAAATACAAGAAATTGTATTCAGACTGAACTTTAAATGATGGATCTTTTTCCCTTTTAACAATAAGGAGACTTAGACATTTTAATAAAGTATAAAGTGCATAATGTTAACAGCAAGTCAGTGTTTTAAATGATTGAGACAGTCAGATCGTTCTACTTATGATTGTTTTGCCTGATAGCAGCTTTGAAAGTTATGAGATGTGTGTAAGGAACCTCAGGAAATGTTCAGCACTCCTCAAACAAATAATCGTTCACCAATATTTTGATCTTGACTTGAAAACCAGTTTGTGCTCAGGTTGTAAGAAAATCCAGACTAATGATTGTTACTGACTGAATCTGACTGAAAGCCCAGATTCTTTATTGTCAACATTTGATATTCACCGATGAAAGACTGAGGACAGACGGAGGAGTGCAGATGTTACACTCTGATCCAGCTGCATATCTGCATCTAATGTCGTCTCCATCTGAGTCAGAGACCAACAAGTTGATGTTTCTCTGACAGTTTGAAGGAACTCTGAGAGAAAAAGAAACATTTAGTAGAACATCACAACCACACCTCTATGAGTCCCTTCAGGTGTTTGCTTCATAATCTAAACCTGTCTGACTGGTTTTCCAAGGTTTGTTCCCAACAAGACTTTGTTTTAATCATCACTGTGTTTCCTTATGGAACAAACTACAGAACAGTTAAGTTTTCTAATGATGAACTTTCTACAGAACACACTTACCCCAATTTATTTTACATTGATTTATCAGATTTATCACATTAATTGTTTTAAATACAATATTGTTCACAATAATGGCAAAAGAAACAGCATCAGCTGTATTATTAAATTAAAAAGAATTACTTTTGTAATCAGTAGAGTTGCACCGATTGCAGTTTTCTGGCCGATCACCGATCTTTTAAAAAGCCTAACTTATCGATTCCGATTTTGGCCAATACCATTTTTTGTCTGAAATATTGCTCAATATATCAAGTAAGTTCCTGAATTAATGGGGTGACTCCTGTTAACTGTAAATGTGCAGACATGACCTGGTCGGTCATGTCTGCACATTTACACATTTACTTCTGTCCTGTGTCTCTCACAGGACAGAAGAAAAGCATTGTTCATAACATCGGTGGATAAGATCGGCTTCATATGTGAAAATCGGCTGATCGCCCGTCTCCCAAGATGAAGGAAATCGGCACCAGTAAATCGGTGCACCCTTGGCATTAGTCCCTTGTATTTTTCTGACGTTAATCATCTTTTGCTTCATGTAACTTTCTGGTATTTTCTTTCTTTAATTTCCTCTGGATTTGTTTCAGTTCAGTTTCCTCTAATAATAAACTCTCTACAAGAAACACTTTAGCAAATTTATTTTATACTGATTTATGTAATCAATTACTTTAAATAGAATAATGTTCACTTTTAACAACATTGTCAGCTGAATTATTGCATCAAGTAGTTATTTATATCACTAATCTTGCTTTTAAAATAAGAAGAATAGCTGTTATGTTATTTTTTTTTAAATATGTCTTTGGCTTCATGTAACTCTATGGTCTCTGATTCAGGATGATTCACAGAGTTTCATCTGGAAATGTTGAATACGTAACAAAACACATAATAATTTACGAATGTTGCAATCAATACAATCTGTTTATACGTGAAAAATTACAAATGAGAACCAGAATTACCTGACTAGAGGGAGGATGGAGGTCTGGGGTGTTGAGTTTGGCTTGTTGATGTCAGAACGGTTTCTGAAGTCATTGCTTATTTTTATTAACGGTGCTACAACCCCATTTCTGTTTTCTATCCAGTTTGAAGAACTAACCCTGCAGTGGATGATGAGTTCAGCAATGTTATTAGGAAATAATACAGCAAGACCAAATATCTAAAGACCAACAAGGCAGAATATGTTTCCACCAGCTGATCATAGCACGTTTTCTTCATTAGAAAACAACAAAATCTAATCAATACAAATGATGAATCTGTCTTGGATGTCAGGATTTGGATCAGTCATCAGTTCAAATCTGAACATAGCAAAATATATTTCCATTTAATGCTGAAGCATACTCACCCAAAAAAGAATATAAATGCTCTTGGGCCGTAGGTAGTGAAAATAAGAACATCTGATTTTTGGCACCATTCATTCCTGCTCTCATCAATTGCATAAACTGGTGGAGTGGCACAGTTTCCACCACAAAGCCAATTGTTGACCTCTTGACATGAGCTGCCGCTCTCTTTAATGTGATAGGTTAGCTGTGAAAATAAAGTGAAGAGTTGGTAAATGCATCTTTTTTTTCTTAATAAAGCTAACATGATATTCTACAAACAAGCTCAACTTACTACGTGTGGCCGAACATCTCCAAAATAGTTGGTAATGACGGCGCCATAATAAGCAGTTTGAGCACCGGTGACGAGCAGCAGCAGCAACACAGACGACAACATGGTGAGAGTGAAGATTTCCAGAGAAAGACTGAAAGTTATTAGAGAGAAATGAAGTTATACTTCCACCGTCAGCCTCTGATCCACACCCTCTGCTCCATCTGTGAAAGATTTACTGGTATGAGAAAAATGAGGTCACCTGGAATGAGGAAAATGTCTGACTGGTTAAAGATTACTGGAAAATCAAAATGTGAATTATGATTTGCAGTAACTGGAAATGTCACAAACCTTTCATTCAGAGAGAGGATTTTATCTGTGAACAGATTTCGAAACTCAACCAGCTCCACAAAGCTCAATTTTCAGCAGCATCCATTAAAACCAGCACAAAGTATCTGCTTAGTTACATAATACAATGTTTGTATCTTTAAAAAGGATTGTTAAGAAACATGTTGGAAAAATATAAACTGAGACTAAATAAACAGTCTCTCAGTTTCAACACACTTTTTTTTAGGCCCGAGCAGCGAAGCGCTGCGAAGGCCTATTGTTTCTGTACTGTTTCTTATTATTATTTAAATTATGACTTTAAAAGTAATTTGTTTAATATATTGTGTCAAAAAGTAATTTAGAATAAAAATTAAATAAGGTCCTGTTTGGTTGTTAATGCCATATGAACATATTTGTAAACCTAAATAATTTCAGTCATGAAAGTCTGAAAATGGTAAAACTATTAAATTTCAGGAAGCATTTTTCTGATGGGCTAAAATGTCTTCTAATAATTAGACACTAGGTGGTGCTGTTGTACCACTAAGCAACATCTTAGCAGGTGAAAGAGTTTGACACAGCTCTGGTTTAAACAGTTCATCTTTAGTAAATCAGAGCTACATTATCGAGATACCTGATATGCAGAATAACTTTTTGCTCAGCCATTTTAAAATCAAAAAGGTTAATGCGCACACTAAGCCATATTGTGGTTCAGATGAGGAAGGACAAGACTCGGAGAATTCCCGTTTTGGTTATCATTTTTATTGCTAAAGCAAAGTTCAAACTGTGACGGAGGCGTTTCAAAAACTCAAGAAATACCAGTTCTTGCACAGATTCTGTTTCTATCCTATTACTTTGATTCTGTGGCTGTGCAGACGAAGGCTGTGGTTGTTGATCACAGCAGTGGTTTCAGTAAATTATTCAGACACAACAATGCAAAAAAGAATAGATCTAATGAGTAGCACAAAACTCTCCAGCATCTTTATTATAATGTTTATTTATATAACTTTACTTTGCAGCCTTCCTCCCTTACCAAGTTTATTTATAACTATGACTTTTCCCCTTTCACCTTTTCAGCTTCCACATTATGAAAGCCTTTGTCTGCTTCAGCAGTTTACTCTAAACCCAAACAAAACAGAAACCTGCAGCCACCAATATCAAGAATCATAGCCAGTGTAAAGAAGAACAAAGAGTCGTTGATATAACTGAGAACTTTGAATTTCACATCTTGAAGTGAGTCTGGGATTATATGAAGACACCTATGTTACATGGAAGAGCTCAGCTATCAAATTATTATGGAAACTAACAACCAAGACTTTATTTAGAAACTGTCTCTGGAAATACTTTATACTCTTATGAGGCCAAATGAGAGTATTAATGTCTAATTTAACTCAATTGATGAATAACTGGGAATATTCTGACTCCTTATGATTCTTTAAAATAAGTATAACTCTATGAATCAAAGATTAAAGAAAACATTTTACATCACACTTCCCAGCCAGGATCAGATTCATTCTTATGTTTAGCCACTAGGTGGCGACTTGCACTGCACCACTGTTTAGCAGCTCTACTATTATTCCTGCTGGCACTCCTTGTCTTTGCAGCTCCTGTTTGATCTGGAGAGGAAAACGCATGAAATCAGAACTACGTTATATAAATAATAAATCACACAAAACTAAACTAAACCGTATATTTTTTGCTAAGAATTGAGCTTTGGATCTAAAGAGGCTCTTCACTTAGCAATTTCTTATGTTGAAATAATATTTTGAAGAACAAAAACGGTGCAAAAGATGACAGTAAAACTCATCATGAAGCAGCTGAACCTGTTAGACTAGGATGAAGCTGATTGTTCTCAATAACATTGAAGTGAAGGAGGTTACTGACCAGGTTAATGATGGTTGCAGATTCATTCTTCAGTGACAGTGAAGTGGAAAGCTTTGCATTCAGAGCAAAAACATAATCTAGAAGTACAGAGAGTCAACATTATGATTTAAAGAAAAAGGATAATTGACAAACAAGGATCACTTGGCTGTGTTTATGCAAACTTTGTAGTTAGATTCGATTGTCAGCGGATGTCTTCTGGCGGTTTTATTTTTAAGCCCTTGGGCTGTTTGTAGAAGCAGTTGAGACCCATTTGGAAGTACAAAAACTTTCAAAACATGGATTTTGCATTGGAGATCCCCTTTAAGAGCTAAGCGTCTCGGTCCAGAACAAGGTGGAGTGTGGAGGAGAGGTGAAGAAACGAATTCAAGACGGTTGGAGTGGGTAGAGAGAAATGTAAGGTTTGATAAGAATGAAAGGAAAGGTGTGCTAACCAGCAGCGAGACCACATTTTATGGTGCAGAGGCCATAAACTTACTACTGGAATATTTAGTAAGTATGGTCAGAACTACAGTTATTAATAATATTCATAAAAAATTAAAAGGAAAATATTGTGTTTAAGTTATTTGGATAGGAACTGTGAAAATAACTTTTTTGGGGTCTCAATGAGGCTGATGGCTCAAATTATTTAGAAAAAACATAAATGATACATGGTCTGCATCTGTACAGCCTTTTATCAAGTCAGAGGACTTGAAAGCTGTTTGTGCTTAAATTAGTAATTCATCTATTTACACACATATTCACATGCTGATGGGGGAGAGCTGCTGGATAGTAGCCACAGCTGCCCTGGGGCAGTTTGACAGGAGTGAGGCTGACATGTAATCAGAACCGTAAGACTTTGACACTTGGACTTATTTCATTGGTTAATAACAAAATGCTTCAGGTAATAGTCTTCATGCTCTCTAACATCAACTTCTCACACTTACATGATTCTGAGGCTGGTGTTGAGGTTGGGTTGGAGGATGGAGGAGGTGTAGTTGTAGTTGTAGTTGGAGGTGTAGTTGTAGTTGTAGTGGTAAGTGTAGGTGTAGTTGTAGTTGTAGTTGGAGGTGTAGTTGTAGTTGTAGTTGTAGTTGGAGGTGGAGTTGTAGTTGTAGTGGTAGGTGTAGTTGTAGTTGGAGGGGAAGCAGTTACTGGACCTGTGGGTGGAGCAGCAGTGTTGTTAGTTCAGGAGAAATCAGATTTCCCTCAAATTAAAAAGTATTGATTTCCACTCACTGTTCCCAATCGTCAGAGTGACGCATCGAAGGTCAGACTGGTAAACGGAGCCGGAGGAGCTGGGGGGAAATTAGTGCAACAGCTTAAATATAAAACTATTCATAAAATGACCAATCAATTCAGTTTATCTAAGTATTAAAAAAGCAATTTCAACAAATCAAGACAGCATCTGTTAGAGATTCTGAATTTTAGGAAACAAAATTATGATTATGATTATAAGTTCATATTATTTTCCTCAGTCTTCTTCTCTTTCATTAAAATGTCCAAACTTGAATGTCTTTGACCTCAAACATATTTGGTTTAGCATCTAAATCAGGTTTGTGTCCCAATAAGAGTCGATTCAAATGGCTAAAAACATGATTACTGTAAAACAGCATTCCTACTTTTTAAACTTTTCACATTTTACCAAATTACAACCTCAAACTTTAGTAAGCTGTTTGTACAAACTGCATCTAAAATGGAGGATTTTAAAGTTTTCATCACTTTGGACTTTCATGCTTTGATTTATGAAAACTGGAGGACCTTTAGATTTTATGGTGGAATTGTAGATATTTTCCAACCGTTTGTTTGACTGGTTAAAGCTCCCGCACATTCAGGCTCTCTGCACAAATGAGATTTCATAGTCAAGTGCACTGATTGTATATATTCACTGCAAAAGAACAATATCTTATCAAGTAATTTTGGTCTAGTTTCTAGTTAAATTATCTTGAAATAAGACAAAACTGATTCACAATTTTGATGAAAAAGTACTTGTTACATTGGCAAATTATTTCACTTATAGCAAGACATTTCCCCCAAGTTAGAAGTAAAATAATCTGCCAGTGGAAATAGAAACTTTTCATCAATGTTAAAGAATCATTCTCTCAAAACAAGCTCTTCTTTCTTGCTAAAAAGGTAATTGTAAGTACTGCAGCTGTAGAAACTAGATCAACAATACTAGGTAAGTTTTAGTGTTTTTGCAGTGTTTCTTGTGCCAAATAGATAAAAGCAGGTTTTATGAGTTAGATGGTGCCTTTGCATCCATTCTTCTCCACCAGATCTTTTAGAGTGGCATTCATCCATGCAGCTCTTTGAGCCGACTCTCAACTTTATCAACCCAGTGTTGCACTCAAAAAAGTTTGATGAGAACTCCTTTTCCTGCTGTGTGAGATAGAGTATTGTTTAAGCAGTTTTTAAAAGCACTAAAGAAATAAGACACTAACTTTGCTTGGACAATGAAGCAGAGAGGATGATCCAGTCCTGCTTGACTGGCCGATGGCGTCCATGTCAGGCTGAAGTTTCCTGATCCTGATGAACTCTTGGTTACACCTGGCGGCCCGCTGAACAGGAGCTTAGAGATCCTTTAATAAAGAGGAGAGACACGGTTTGTTAGATTGATATTTCCAAAACTTCCCCACCTGATATAGCAACAGATGCTAATTCAATGTTGAGTTATTGGTCAAAAAGGTCGATTGATTGATGATTGATGGTCGATCAATGGTCAAACAGTCATCCAATTCTAGCCAATTAGCTCATGTTGAACAGATGTGTTTGAATCAATGTTGCTTTGTTTATGAATGCTAATGACTGAAACTCCAACGTCTAATCAATGCTGAATCAATGCTGAATCAATATTGAATCAATGCTGAATCAATGTCGAATCAATGCTGAATCAATGTCGAATCAATGTTGGATGCTGTTTCGAGTGTTTAATCATTGGCCGAGTTTATCACGTTTTAAATTAGGCACCACATGTTGAAATGAATCTAATCCTGATTCTTTAACTTTGATTCAATATAAAAGTAATAGATATGTATTGATATGTACATGTAGATCCAAATTTAGATGATGGTTCTATCAACTTTGTTATATCATCAGTTATAGTGACTTTTTCTATCATTTAAATGTCAGGCTTCAATATGGATTTAATATTTCTAACTTTATTGCACTCATATGTTGATATCTGGGATTGTTCATTGACACCATGGCGACTCCAGAAGGTCATTTATTTCAGCTTTTTCACTGTTTATGTCCAGGGCAAAAAAAAGAAATGTAACTTTTCAGGAGACTCCATTTTCTGAAAGCTTTATGAAGTTCCTGTATTGATCACTCACACAGTCTGGGTTGCTTCTGCTCTGACGCTGATTTCCACAGCCTGGTTAACGTTGGTGTAGATCCGAGCTCCGTTCTGTGGAGTTGGAGGCAGAAACCTGGGCAGATATTCACCTGCTGTGCAGGACGGAGCTGCAGGATCCACTGGAGCAAAACAACGAAGCAACAAATGAATTCAAGCTGGTCAGTTTGTCACTAATTCAAACAAACTCCAGCTGTTTGTTGGGAGAAGAATATTTAATATAATCAGATATTTCTCTGGCTCATCGGTTGTTAAATTGGGTTTGGTAACATTACTTCATCAGTGGACAGTTTGATTCTCTGTGTTAATTTGTAACCCTCAGTTGATATTTCAAAGGTTTACTAGTAGATCAAACACATTCAGCTAAAAAACAAACTTTTATAACTCATTGTAGCTCTATGTGGTTCAAAACAAGCTCAAACTCTGCAGCTTTACCTCTAAAAACAAACTGGACAGGCATGGTGCTGATGGAGTCGCTGGTAGTTTTCATCACTTGTGAACCACTGCCATCAGTCAGAGTGATGGTCTGTCTGGGAAAATCCTCCACCACCATCTGAACCGCATACGGACCTTCAACGCCGCTGTTAGTGGGACTGAATGACAGAGAACAAGACTGGAAGAGAACAGAAAGGAGAAGAAAAAGGTCCAAATTAGAGAAAAATCAGATTCAACAAAACATAACAGTCTTCCTCAGGAATCATTCAACAGATCAATAAATGAAAACTTTTTATTCACAGACTAAGAGAACTGCATCTCCCAGCATTCCTTAGCGCTGGAGAAATCAAGAGCCGTCTTTGGAGACGCACCTGCACATTTTTTCTTCTGACCTCCTGACCAGAAAAGACGACTCTTTCAAACCTTCAAAGTGTGAAATGGAGGACTTTTAAATTATCTGTGTGTCCAGATTTATCATTTTTGCCAAATCTCTGAACATCGTTTGATCAGAGCGACTGAGATCAACACGTAGTAAGAGATCGTTTTAAAGCAGGGGTCTCAAACTCCAGTCCTCGAGGGCCGCAGTCCTGCAACTTTTAGATGTGCCTCTGCTGCACCACACCTGAATAGAATAATCAGGTCATTAGCAGGACTCTGGAGAACT
>CAEFZX010027300.1:0-28141 GCA_903066825.1 Alfaro cultratus | reverse complement strand
ACCGAGAGCGACAGAGACAGAGAGAGAGAGAGAGAGAGAGAGAGAGAGAGAGAGAGAGAGAGAGAGAAAGAGAAAGAGAGAGAGAAAGAGAGATGGGATGAACAAACCTCCCTCTGTGTGCTGAAACTGATGCAGACTGGGAGGAGATGGAAATGTTAAAATCCTGGATGATGTGCTCAGGGGACAGAGGCTGCTTTGCACTGGAACCCCCCTTCTCCCCTCATCCCCATCACCAACAAACTACACCCTCCTCCTGCTCCTCCACACTGTCGCCCCCTTATCCCATCATCCCCCTCTCTTCCCATCAGCTGGCCTGGCACCGCTGTCTCTCCGGGGGCGGAGCCTGCATCTCTGCTGCATCAACACAAGAAACAGAGGCGGACACAGTGTGAAAGTGAGGGAGGCAGGCAGGAGAGGTTTATTATATTCTGTACATAATGTACAACATGAGCCTTCCGCCTCTTGAGCTCTGAGTTTATTTTTGATTGTTTTCCGTGCCAAAGAAAATTGACAAAGCAGATGGAGCATGATTGACTCCAAAGGGAGGAGCTGAGAAGAGGAGAAGGAGAAAAGCAAAGCAGCTCTATCAGCTGTGAGCAGAGGGAGGGGAAGAAAGGGCGAGAGAGAGGGGAAATAATGAAATAAATCACAGGGAGGAGAGAGCAAGAGGGAGGGATCATCAGAGAGAGGCAGAGGAGGGGATGTAGCAGTGTGTATCCTTGCCGGCTCGCCACACATCCACATACACACGCATACATGTCCACACACACATACACTTAGCCTGGATAATGTGCAGATAGAGGAGGAGAGAGAGAAAGGAAGAAGGCAACCCGGTGAGCTATCTGATATCTTCTCCTGCATCCATCAGTCCATCGTTTCATCTCTCCATCTTCCTCACCAGCCTCTTTGTTTTGAGACGAAGGACGAGGACGTCCCTGTCTCAAGTGTTTCTGTTGTGTTACGGAGGGAGGGGATCTGTTTTCCTCCGAGATTTTGTATGTGTGTGTGATTCACTGAGCTAGCTGCTAGCTGGCTGCCTGCTGGCTGCCTTCACTCTGCTGTAAGCTGGGAGCTTGTGCTTGCCAGAGACTGCCCCTGCCAGTGACTGACATGATGTTGGCATGTATACGCGGCTGCCATGTTGTTGTTGTGTCTGCATTCAGCGTTACCTTCAAGCTAATAACCATGCTACATCAGAGTGTTGCATTGACTACATCACCTGATATAACTGCTGTGATGGAGGCTGGCTGCTCATTACAGCATCGCTCCTCTAGTTGTCCTCAGAGCTCCGATCATCAGGACCAAATGCTGCTTTGGAAGGTTATTCTGCAAAAAAACCCCTAAAAAACACAGCTCTTTCTGCTGAGCTGTGTGGCCTAAAATGGGTTAAAGGCTAAATGTAGGACAAGATAGGACTCAGGTGAATGATCGACCTTCAAAAAGCTCCTTTTGCCCCTTAGTTGCATTCATCAGATGTAAAGCTAAGTGTCGCTTTGTCTCAGATATTCAGTCACGGTGCAGAAATGTTTAAACTTGTGTCTGGGATTGCTTTAGGGGATTTCTCACTTCGTAGCTGTGCTCCTATCAGAAGATGAGAAAACAGTAAAAACACTCTTTATTGTTGCCTTTGGTTTGCTTTTCTTTTTATATATGAAAGGTTAAAGAGAAAGGAGGTACAAACCAAGTTTGTTCACCAGTGAAATAAAATGTTGTTATTGATTCTTTCTGTAGGCAGGTGTGGTGGTATCAGACCTGGTGATGCCTCCAGGATTAACTCAGAAGGACTTGGATCAAAGACAATATCGCTTGTGGCTTTGTGTGATCCATCTTTATAAAGCTGTGATTATACATTACAGTTTGTACCTGTAGACATGGGCTGGGATCAAATTGCTATGGAAAAAAACATGAGCAAAAATTCAGTTTGCCATTATTACAAACAAATCATATGCAGAATAATTTAAACTGAATGCTCATTGTACAGTTATGTAACAATGGTGCTACAGTCAAGCTCCCCCCCACTACCATCAGTGTAAAAGAGTAATGAGAAAAGTACCTTTAAGCAAAAGGTAGAATAGAAGACATTTACAAAACCACACGATATTGGAAAAATATTGACTGCAGTGAATATACAGTTTGTCTGTATATGAACATAGGCTAATATTTTGCCAGTGCAAATCTATGCAGAATAAATAAAGCTTGAAAGTCTACAGAAAATGTTTTCATACAATATAGAACTATGGTGTATATAAATTCATACAAATTATTTTAGGTAGTTTAGTGTTTGTAGAATTATATATGATTTCTTTATAGGTTTTGTTGTATTGCATGTTTCAATATAAGGAGAGGTGAGTATGTTGCATCAGCTCAGGTGTAATATGTTCAGCTCACAGGGTGAGACCATGCACAATATCTGCTTCCTCAGACCGAGACCATACAACATTTTGTTTAATATTTATTACTATTGGACTTTAGACCCATAACTAGACTGTTGTTTTTATATTTCATATCGCTAGTTACGTAAGACTAAGTCCTCTTAGGTTCTAACAAGTTATTGCCATGTTAGTGCAGTGAGTTTAGCACTTTAACCATCGTTGAAAGTATTACATCTATAACTTCCCTCTGCTGCTTCATGACCACTGGTTTCTCTCATTGCTTGATCATGTCTGATGCCTGTAGTTATGCAGATGTACAGTCTTTGTGTTGTTTTACTTTTGGTTAGCAGAAGTGGCCTTCATGTTCCCTACAGCACCAGTTGTACTGATGCTATATGGGCAATGATCAATAAATTGAGACATGAAAACTTTACAGTGTTGAAAAATCCTCTCTGTGGGACTATCTGCTGTCCATCTGGGGACTTTTTGAACATTTTTCTCAAACAACAGGTTAAATGGCAGTTCCTCAATGCTTTAGGATTGCTCTTTTTTGTGGTTGACACTGACCTCTATAATGGACAGCTCAGAATTATTGTGCCTAGCTTCTAGTCATGTTTTACCTAAAGTAACACTGTGGTGTTTGTGCTTTCAGCCTCATTAACCCTCACTTGCTCTCTGAAGTTTTACAGCTTAGAGGCTATTTATGGATCAAAGAGAAAATGTATATGTATGTGTGTGATGTTTGTTTTGGTCCTTCATGTCCTTTTTGTTGACCCGTTTTTAGCACTTAATGGACAATGCTCAGCTGTATGCCTCAGTCTGCAACACAAGTCATTGATATGCAATAAACACAATAATACATCTGCATCCATTTCCTCTTGTTAATGGACATCACTCTTAATCAGTGCACAGAAGCTGCTACAGCGCTCCTTGGATTCTAGCTGTAGGGTCCAGTGGGACAGCAGTATAAAACTCCAGTCTGTTGTAAGTAGTTGAACAGGTTAACTAGATACTATCAGATCACGGACTGCCTTCCAGTTTACTAACTGATTGTGTGTGCCAGCATCTCCAGTTTGGAGCACCTGATTTAAATGTCTATTTTTATTTCTCTCCTAACCGGTCTGGATTCGTCATTACAGAGGAAACCTTGTGGTCTATCAGAACAACTGAATCAAGAGTACAGGCTAAACGCTGGAGGCTCTCAGTTTGTCATTGTCATGCTTGTGGTGCTTTCTGCTTAACCTTGGAGGAAAGAGCTGTTGGAAATGCTCTCATATCATTGCTGGAAGGCTTCCTGGCCAGCAACACAGTCATACAAGGGAGAGGCTTTTCTGCCTTTATCACATCACATAACGCTCCAGTTTTTAAATGGGCTTTTGGACAAATCAGTGGCAGCCTCTGGCAGCTAATCTGAGAGCTAAAACTCTTTGTGAATAAGGCCAGGCTGGGGGTTGTTTTAAGACTCGATATTGCGGTCGACGCAGTAATTATGAGCATCTATGTTCTCTACAATGACTGTTAGCAGCTGAAGCACAGGAAAAATAAGTCATGTTCTCTCTTCTGTATTACCTTAGGATTTCTAGCATTCATCTCTTGGTGCTTTGTTTACATTCTAACGGAAGAAATTCACTCGGCTTAGTTTGGGCAAACTGTGGCATTACACAACCTCATCATCCCCAACTTACGACCAGGGTTGGAAAGCTACTTCCAGCATACTCATTACTTGCTTTAAGTTGCAACCAACAATGTAATCCTCTGGCATGCTTCGACTCAGAGATATAATGTGATTGGTTCTGACAGTAGTAGATTTTTACAGATTCTGAACATGTGGATGGATTCTAAGCTCTCCAATGATGTCAAACACATAACAATAAAAAGAGAAATGAAGTAAGGATGGCCATTTGAATTCAGAAAACGAGATTTCTGAAAAGTTCTCCCCAAGTTTTCTCCCCAAACCTGCAGAGCAACCTGGGGGTGTAAAGAAAGGCTGTTTGTTTACATTACTTTGCAATAACCCCTCAACCCTCAGCATTGTCTGTAAACTGATGATGGAACTTATGGCCCTTTGGTTGAAATCAAATCTCCAGGATCTGTTCATTTTCCAAGTTAAAAATATAAAAAAATACTTTAATATATTTAAAAATATAAATTTCGCAACATTTACATTTTTCTATGAACATTTCATCACTAATACAGTTTTTCAGTGAAATTCACTAAAGGTCTTATCTTTGTATCTGTAAGTTCAAAGCAAGTTAATGAACTTCATACATGATGGTGTAGTCTTTCAGTCACTGAAATTATCCACTAAACCAGTAACTGTTATTCCTTGAACGTTTGTAGACAAAAGAAAAAAGTAAGTTACCTGGATATGATCGTCTCACGAGTACATATAAAACATGCCGTTGACGGCGATAAAGTTCTTTATTTTCTCTAGAGTTAAAATAACAGTATAAAAAAATAACAAAATTTCGATCTCCATTCTTTCTTTGGTTGAGTGCTGTCATAGTTGCTAGGCAACAGGATATACTGCGAGGTAAACCTGAAGGCAAGACCTTCCCAATTCACAGCCGCTGACGGGATAGGCCAGGTCCTTTGAAGGATGTGGCCGCTGAATTGAGACACAGCCTGAGTGACTTAGTAGATAATAGAATCAGTCTCTTTTGTACCACAATAGGGAATTTAAGGGATAATGACAACATTACATATAAAGGCTCACATAAAAACATGGAGTTCTTAAAGTGTTAAAAACTTTGACGTCTTCTCTTTAACGGAGGGATCCGTTACTAATTTTGTTAATTGTTTGTTTTTATATTCCAAGGCACACAAGAAGTTGGGTCCACCAGGGCCCAGAATCTTGGGGGTATGAAAGCAGCTGCTCTTGCTCTAACTCTACTCCTGGCCGACTCCTGTCTAGCCCACTCCCTGCTTAATCTACCTGTTTTTGGTGACGCTAGCCACCATGGGGCTGGATGCTGCCTGTCTGTTTTGTTTGACCTTATTTTATTTTTGCTCAAGAAAGAGCTTAAATGTTTTGTATGTCCATGTCTCCCTGTCCTTTGTTACATCTCAGTGTACTAGGCCATAACAAAGTGGGGGCTTGTGGTCACCTGAACATGATTTCTGTGCTTGCGCTCAAATGTTTGATTTTCTTTTGGCTAAATTGCTTTTGCTTGCCTTGTCCTTTGTTTACATTTTTGAGTGCAAACTGTTTGAGCAGTGTCTTGTCCCTCATCAACTGGGTCATAACAAAAACAAAATATAAAAGTCAAGATTAACAATAACCAGTTGGGCGGAAGACGTTGCCTGTATAGAGATTGTGCTGACTTTGTTGTCCTCTGACATTTCTCTGACCAGGATTTCTTTGAAACAGAGGCTTTAATCTCCGTAGGTGATTTTATTCTGGTAAAATAAAGAACAAATAAAATAAGGAATTTGTCCACCAGCAGCAGCAGACTGCAGCAGGGTTTAAAACATCTGTGCCACATTACTCCCCTCTGCCTGTATAATAAGCTGCTCATTAGGAGGATGCCTTGCCACATGGCTGCTGTCATCTGCGGTTATTACTAATGAGAGCATTTGGACATTGAGCCTGGCTCCACACCCATACCAGTCAGCACACCTCCACTTCTGGCCATCTCTGGCTCCAGAAATAGCAGCGGTTTTGTAATGGGTCAGGTCTCCCTGCTGCACTGCAGCACACCCACATGTTCTCTCTGCTGCTAGCAGAGCGGAGCAGCTGATGCCCTTACAGCATCCGTCTGGATGTGGAACTGATTGCTGTGGAACAGATGGTTGGAGTTGCAGTCAACGTTTGGTAAATCATCCGAGTACTACCTGTGGAAGATCCAACTTGTAGACGGAGTAAATGATGAAAAGCCTGAACTCTACCTCCCGTGGTTGTTTTGTTCATCTGGTCTTAAGAGGGTTCATTTCAGCTTTAGAGTCTCTGCCAGCGTCGTAGCTTTGAAGCTCTCAATCACGCCTTGTCAGAGGAGTGTTAACTGTGGCACAGCAGTGCTCCATTGTTCTGCCTTTAACACACTGAAGTTTCTATAGTGAGCAGAATGATGCATTGTGACTGACAGGCATGCTCTCCTGAGACTGTTCTGGGTTTGTGTTGACAAATCTGTCTTTGATGGACACTTCCATCCAACAAAGCTGCTGAATATTCACATGTTTACAATTTTCTCATGTTATTGTTGGACATTGAAGCACATTTGTGTATAAGAATGAAATATGACGTTAAATACTGTGTTCAGGGCGTGCCGTGGTGGCGTAGGGGATCGCGCGACCCACATTTGGAGGCGTTGAGTCCTCGACGCGGCAGTCGCGGGTTCGACTCCCGGACCCGGCGGCATTTGCCGCATGTCTTCCCCCCTCTCCTTACCCCATTCCTGTCAGCCTACTGTCAAAATAAGGGACACTGGAGCCCACAAAAAAAATTAAAAATACTGTGTTCAGATTACTTTCTTTTCTGGCTTGTGGTTCTTTCTGTGAAGGGTTGCTGTCTTGTTTGGCTGTTGAGGAGGTCCCAGATAAAGATTTGAGAATGACAGGATTGGAAGCTTTATTAAGAGGATAGCAGTGACCAAGACCAGAACCAGGACCAGAATCAGAACCAGAACCATCCTCTATTAACCCTTAAGCGATGTTGCGTCAACTTCCTGAAGGCTCCTATGCCATCTCCCAGTCCTCCCAGTACTAACTAGAAAAGACCAATCAGAGCGAGGAAGAGGCTCTTGGTGTCGTCAGTCATCTTTGTGTGTGTACCGCTCATCAGCCCCTTCTGCTCTTGCTCCCTGCTACTCTACACCTTCTTCCTGATAGCAGATCCTTCATGAATTCTAAGGCCAGTTATTATGGCCACCGATGACGGCGGATAAACCGTTTTCCTGTGACTGTAAGTTGTTTCTCTACCTTTAGCACATTTAGCAGCATATACTTCAAATTGATTGACATCACCATTTTGACTAGGAGAAGTTTGATCTTTAAACAGATTATCTGGCTCATATTATACTGTCACGACACGGTGACAGTACAATGACAGTTTTAAAAAACATATTTTTTAAATGAAAGTTGCATGCTTCAGCTTTAATGATTTGTTAATAATTCTTTTTTTATATTTTTATAATTTATGCTTTTATGTTGACATAAAAGTTTTTTTATTTTCTCCTCTCATACATAGTGTGTTGTTCATTTCTTTGAAATTGAGATGAACATTTAACAAAATATACTTTACTTATTTCCAGTACCTTGTTTTCTGGGGTTCTAGCACCAATGCATGAAGCCCTCTTAGCTTAAGTACATCATTAGCAGTCAGGTTCGTGGTTCCAGGTCAGATGATGGGATATGATGTACTATTTGAACAGATTTCACCTTATTTTGAGACTTTTAGGTGATCTGTAAAAAGCCTGACCTCAGCTACTTAGCAGCTTCCAGTAGCTGGTGGTGTTGAAGCTCAGGTGTAGTTATGATCAGGTTCTGATGCTCAGCTCCGCCTCCCCAGCTGCCAGCCTGGCCCACTCTGCCTCCGACACATTGTCACTTCTCAGTGACGTCCAGCCTCTTCAGCTGCCGCTGCAAGGATTACTCAGTTAGTGTGCAGACCAGCATGATGCTGCTACACTCACACTGCAGTGTGAAGAAAAAAAAGGATGCAGGCAGAGTGAGAGGTGTGTGAAGCAGCAGCGTCAGGAGTGTAAAGTGCTGACTTCCATCTGTGATGAATATGAGTCACGGATGTGATGTGAGGAATCCAGAGGTAATGTTGGCTTGCTAATGGCGCGGCTGGGCCCGACACCGGCTCGACGGGCTGGGCACACTTTCATGGGAGTCTCCAGGGATTTTATCCATTCTGGGGAGAGTTGCTTCAGTCTAACCAGGTTCTGTTCTGTTGCTTTTCTCCAGTGCAGACATGCAAGGACTGCTGCAGCTAAAAATAATCAGACACACTTTTAGGTGTCATGAGGATGATATTTTTATTTGCACAGCTGCTTCCACCAGCTAGAGGAAAACCTGATATAGTTTTCAGGTTGGATCATTTCTAAAAGAACTTAGCATTAATGGATTTCTCTTTTTTTCTGGGCGTTGTCTGTTTTTACAGAACACAACCAGATACGTCTTGTTTACAGGCTGATATGACATACTGACTGAGGTCCTGATCAGAGGTCTGTGCCATGGTTAGCTCAAAATGCATCAGTGTTAGAGTATCAGGCTTCTCCTAAAGGTTTTCCAGGGCTCAATTAGATCTGCTTCGATAAAACAGCCTCCCACCTAGTCAGCTACTTCATCATAAAAGTCTCGTCCTGTGAATAATTTTTCTGCTTAACTGTTTTAGTATGAGCTTTTGTGGAGGATTGGGGAGCAGGAAACAGTTCAACTGATCAAATGACTTGGCAGATGTCCTAATGTGTATAACTTAATTTAGTAATGCTGTTTTAAACAACTTGCCCAATTTATGTATGCTTCTCAATCTCAACCAGCAGATGAAGTTATCGTTTCACTTCAAGGTCACAAACTTCACGGTATTTTATTGGACAAAGCAACACAGAGTTGTGCATAACTGTGAGGTGAAAGGACGCAAGACATAGTTTTCAAATCTTACAGAATAAACCGTGAACAACTATGTTGTGTGTCTGTATTTTGTTCTACTGACTTGTCAGAAAACAGCTGCAGGTCCGCCTGGAGGTCTGTTTAGGTTGCTCTCCACTACAACATCTACAGAATCACACTTTTGGCTCTTCGTCTTTGTGAAACATCTGAAGCAAAGCCAAATTGGATGGAAACTTCCTGAACATTAGTTTTCAGGTCTGACCACAGATTCTCAGTGGGTTTGTGTTTGGGCTTTGACAAGGCCAATCTAATTCATGAATAGTCTTGACCTGAACCAATCTATTGTGGCTCTGGTTGTGTGTTTGGAGTGGTTGACCAGTCTCTGGTCCTCTGCAGCCTCTAACTGATTCCTTCCAGGGTTGTTAAGGATTTAGTTTCATTCATCTTACCGAATAAAGGCAAAGCCTCGGGATAATGCTTCCACCGCTGTGTTGTGAAGGTTGAGTAGGTGAATGTTCTCTTTTTTCTGGGCGGTGAGTGGCTGAGAATCTTGCTTCTCAGCCACTCATAGCCTTTTGTTTGTAGATCAAAACTTTATTTTGATCTGATCCAACCACATCATCTTCTTGAACATGTCAGTTGTGTTCGCTAGGTACCAGAGCTAGTAGCAAACTTTAACTGGGACTTCTTATGGTTTCCTTTCAACTGCAGCATTTTTCTTGCCACTTTTCTACGAAGTCACAGACCCATTGACTAACATATAAGCGTTTTTGGGGTTGAACATCTCCACAACATTCTCTCTGTCTGCTGTGTTCCTTGGTCTTCATCATGCTCCTTGTTTTATGAGGCCAGAAGTAGAGGGCCTCCTGTTGGCCTCAGATGACATCACACACACCAGGCCTTTACTCACCAGGCAACGTCTAAGGTTTAATACAAGTACGCACCACACTTTTCAAATTTTTATTTGTTAAAAAAAAGACACTTTTTTTCAGCTTCACAATTATTGATGCATCTACTTTATTGCATAAAATCCTCCATAACACATAGGAGTCTGTGGTTGGAATATGAAATAGAGAAGGAAGTGCCCTTCGTTTTCCTTTGACAGATTTGTTCATTGAACAAGATATTTTCATACATGAGCAGCCAAAGCAGAAGTATTCCCTAGATTTACGAGTATACACCACACACTTAAAAACATGACAGTTTCCAAAACATGCTCACTTTAAAAACAAATGACTCTGTTTTTAGAAAAAATCTGAAAACAGAAAATCCCTTTATAAAGAAATAAACCAGGTAAATCTCTAGAGAACTTTAGCAGACAGTATGAGCTGCTCATGCCAACTAACAGCAAGGTTAGGACAATATTTGTGAACAGTCTCAAGTTTTTGAGTTAAATCTCTAATTGTTCTTAAAAGACTCAAAGAATTTTAACTAAAATCTTCGCTGTGGCGTAAATGAGGCTTATTGCAGTGAAATTCCTTATTGAAAAGCAAACAGAGCCGGAGAATGAAGCTCCTGTCTCTGGGCCTCTCGGTGCTCACATTACATTCAGTTATTTATTCTGTTTTTATGAGTTAACTTGAGCCGCTTTTAATGAAGCTGGAAGCAGAGCTTACTGTACTCCTACTCTTATAAATGATGTCATTTAGTTTAGCCTAGCCTAGCCTTTGGGAATTCAACATTCCAGTGAATGTCTGAAACAGTCCTGCTCTCCCCAAATCCAAACATCAGCTCAGAAACAGTTGTAAGGAAACCTTTTTGATCTCATTCTAAAGGAGAAGTGTTTCTCGGGTCACATAGACACAACAGTTTGGGCAAAGACAGATTTCCCCCTTCCCTTGAATTTGCCGTCTTATTTTTGCTAATCAGATAAAGTTGAACATTAGAGGAGCCACTCAGCCCCCCACTACCTCTCTGCAAGACATCGTCTTCAGTTCTCTTTGTTGCTGATTTCCCAGTTGTGACTCCTCAATGACATCTGGAGAAGCTGCTGGGTGGATTTCTCACTCCATGTTCCCCGGAAGCTGGAGGTGCAGTACAGGCTGGTCACCCCTTGTTATCCAGAGAAAACATTGACGTTATGCCATTTTTGGTTTTCTGACACAACTGTTTGCTACGCAGCTTTAGTTTGACATTTTCACGTTCCTTATTCTAGCTGCCAACCATGTCAGATTCACTTCAGGAGCAGAAAAAACCTGCTGCTGATTTGACTCTGATTGGCAGCTGACATTGTGGCGTGATCACCGGAGGAAATTCGGACTGATCTCGGATCAGACTGGGATCCTCATCCAGGTATTTTCATCTGTAATGGAGTTAGAGTAGCTTCTCATCTGTGTAGCAGCAATAGCAGCACACCAGCACACATTCCTGTCTCATAAAGAAGCTTCGTTTTAGTCAACACACGTGGCATGATAGTGACATCATCAGCCTTAGTCGATGAAAATGCTGATATGACTTTGACGCTCATTCGGCTGAATTGGCCTGATAGCAACAGAAAACACTTTGGAAACAGCCGGCTCAATCAAACTAAAACTGTAATACATTAACAAATCATGATTATCCAGAAGACTCATGGAGGTTACACAGTTCACCAGTAAATATCAGAGGTTTGTACCAACCGGGACTCGGATTCTTCCATTTGACTGCTGACAATTATTGGAAAAACTTATGTTACCCAACCTGTGTTATTAATAATAGAGACTGACTGGGAATGAAAACGAAACGTCCATTTCCTATTTGGAACAATGATCCTGTATCTGGATCAGATTTTCAACAACACAGACAGCGGACGCTATTAATAGCCTGAAAACACGATTAAAATGGAAAGATGCTACCACCACACACATAGATGATCCAGACGGTTGAAGGTCATTTAAACACAGGTTTCTACTCCAGTCTGGAGTCCATAAAGTCATTTCACAGCTTTTTATTCTAGTTCTCTAATGTCACATGAACTGCATGAAAAATGAACTGCCTGTTACAAATCCTTGGGAAAGAAAAGATTAGAGATATGATGACCGGTTCATTTTTCTAAGAGCTGCTGCTCTGCTCGACTGACTGGTTTTATGGATTGTAGTTCATTTCTATCATCAACTCCCCTCCCCCCCACCAGGTCTGATCCAGAGGAGGTTTCTGGATCAGAAGTTTGCAAGCTCACTGTGTGTGATGGTTCAAACAAAATGGGGTTGGAGAAATGTCCTCATCGCAACAGTGGTTCGAAGAGTGTTTTTTCACCTGTCTTTTACTCACTCCAGTCCCAATCCCAAACTGTAGACTCAACTTTTGAGGAAGAAGTTTTTACAGAAAGTCAGCTCCTCATTCAAAATTTGACCATAATCGTAACCAGTTATTGAATGTTGTGTTAAAAGCTGATTGCAGCTATTTGAACAAAATGAACAGAAGTGTTTTCTCAGCCTCCATTTATAATTTAAAGCAGCACAAGACTTATGAAGAAAATGCCGCCTGACTACCTTCTGCTTAACCTGGGACTGCCTCCTGCTCTTTTTGCCTGAAGTGATTTCAAATAAGACAGTTTAGGGCAATGTCAATTGGATTTTATTTTTCTGCGATCCCCCTCCCAACCCCCCCCCCCCCCCAAAAAAAAACAAAACAAAACGGGGGTTTAATTAACAGTCTTTTTAATCCCTGCTTAAAGGTTTTTATCTTCAACTCTTAATATGACAAACCGACATCATCAGAGCATGTATTATAATTTTCTAAATATGACTTTGCATAAATACATGGTTTAACTTCCTTTTGTTCAACCCAACCCAGTCTCTGTGCAGCCTTCTGTTTCTAAGCGTTGAAAGGTTCTCTACAGCACATCCAGTCATTAAAAAGAGATAAATGAACATATTGGACAACTCGTTACAATTGTTTATTGGTGTTGTACAGCTGAGTCTCGGTGAGCAGCACTGATAAAGCGATATCTAAGTCTGACGTATCTTCTCTGCTTTTTGCCAGAGGGTTCCTACTCCTTTTCCGGAGTCTGAAGGCAGAAGAGGAGACTCCATAGATCGATAGAAAACTCTTATTGCGGGGCAACCTCAGCTCGCTCTCCCAACTGATCCTGTCTATTTAAGAATGCCTTTCGCGGGATCTGGCCCATTTCTTTCAATTAATGCTCCTTTCAGCCAGCCAACCATTAGAAGTCCATTAGAGACCCTCCACCCTGGGAGAATCGTTCAGCCTGCAACACTGCTCCATCTTCTGATAACAGGAGCTGCTGGGCTCTGCAGTGGAAACATAATTAACCTTTTTAATTGTTTCTGTTGAGGCGGCTGTGGACTGAGCTGCATTCTTGTTTGTGTATTTAAAGTTGTTGTTGCTTTTTTTTTCTCCTTGTAAATATGCACCAATGAGAGATTCTGGGCTGATTTCCGATGTTTGGTTCGTGTAAAACTTTGCCCCATCAAACACGATTGTAGTGATTGACGATTTGTTAATTTAAAAGGCAAAATTGCTAGCCTTCCGACGAGTATTAACTATTTGTATCGGGATCAGAGATCACATTCCTATGGAGCATCAGGGAATTTTGTCTTTTGCATTACCTAGCAAAAGCACAACGGCGTATTAAGGCTACCCTGAGAAAACGAAAAAGTGAAAAGAACTATCAGAAAATTACAAAAATAAAGTTGTATGAGAATAAAGTTGAAACAATGTGAGAATAAAGTCACAATAATGAGAATAAAGTCATAATATTTTGAGAATAAAGTCAATAGTAAAGTCGTAATATTACCAGAAGCCAGTCATAATAATATGAGAATATTTCGAGAATAAAGTTGTAATGTTGTGACTTTGCTAGGGGCCTCAGTAACATCCCACCACGTAACACGGACCAGGTTTTTAAATCAGATTTTTACAGTGATATAAGTTTGACGATCTGATTTGCAGCTTCACAGTCTCCTGTCTGTCACCTTTCTGCCTTGGTACACGGATCTCCTGATTAATCATCTGCGATGTCTTATTCATCTCTGCGTGACTCCGCTTGTCTTTGATATTTCCCAGGTTCTTCCCGGCGAGCAAGTCGTCATCAGCGCCAGTGTGCTGAGCACAGAGGACGCCGATACCCCCGCGGAGGAGCTGGTTTACCACATAGAAATGCCAACCAACGGGGTGATGACATTAAAACAGGAGCCGAGGGAGAGCATTCAGAACTTCTCCCAGGCTCACATAAACAGAGGGGAGATCATCTTCACCCACGAGGGTTAGGGACTAGTTTTCTTTATTCAATGAACTTCATGTGCTCCCAATTCTCTCTTTGATTTGCTTGAATGCATGCATACCTGTGCCATCACAAAGTCCCTGGGACAGATCGATGCACCTTTTAGCATACACTGAGGCTACACAGTGAACCCTTGATCATCATTTTTCCACACTTTACTGTAATATATAATTGATTTTTTTTTTTTTTTTTTTGCTCATCAAGGTTACAGAGCCTTAGCAAACTTTTAATTACATCCTGCTTTTACGACGTAGCAAATGTAACGTTTAAAAGAGAGAGGAAAAAAGCCAATCTTCTCTCTCCTCCTGCAGGTGATGAATCCGGTGATTTCAGCTTCACGGTGACAGATGGAGAGCACACGTCTCCTCTCTATCGATTTGTCATCAAGGCCAGGCCTCACACCATCACCTTGGAAACGGGGGAGGAACTTGTGGTGTTCCCAGGTAAGGACAGCAGGAGGCTTCCAGACTTTCAGCGACGAGGTGACGAATGTTTGGTTTCGTGACTGAGCAGGCGGGCGTGACGCAGAGCCAAGGATTCAGAACGTTTTGGGTGACGGCTAAATGAAAGGGAAGTAGGTGGAAGAGATGAGTAGGAGCGATTTGCTGAATGAATGAATGAACGCTACCTCGGTTAGTGAGCGTGATAATTTGGTGGGGTAGCCAGAGAGGTCAATGAAGTTGTGGATTCATGCGGTGCTGTAAAACTCCTTTCAAGGTGCTTTGCAAAAATATAACATCCCCTGCATTTTTTCACATTTTCTCACATAATATGTTAAGTATTTTACTGAGAATTGGTGTTTGATTACCACGAAGAAGAGCAGAGTGGAGGGGCAAACCTCATATTCTGCCTCTCACGGTTTCCTTTAAAAATAAAAATAGAAAAAAAGACATCAGTCCAGAGGAATGTGTCCCAGAACAGCTTAATTTAAAAATAAAAGAACAAAAAGTTCATGTCTCTTTAAGCATTAAAGGGAAGACTACTGACAATTACTGACAATAAAAAGCTGTTCGACTTTAAAGTTGCACAAACACCAGTATGGATGTAAACATTGAGTTTATTGGGAACAGTGATTGTTTTTGGACTTTTATTTGCTATGTGCAACTCTATGTTCTTGCTTTTACTAATGTTGTGCTTCTCGATGTTTAATGTTGTGACTAAAACATGATATGATGTGAAAAAGTTCTGAAAAGAGCTATAAATAACTATTTTTGGAAGCAATGTCCTGCCAGACACTGACATCAGATACGGAATGTGTTGGGAATAAATCTCGTCAAACAGCACCACTTAATGGACACAGGTGGTAATTGCAGCGTCATGCACTTTAATTTGCTCTAAATTTTCCAAAATTCTCTTTAGGACAGATTCAAGTTTCAAGGAGCTGCTTTTAGCTTTTATCAGCATCATTTACTTAGCTAGATGCTACTTTTGAAGTAATCTCTTAAATAGTTATGTGTTTTTTAACAAATTTTACGACGTAGCAAATGTAACGTTTAAGAGAGAGGAAAAAAGCCAAATTTTAATGTGCATGCTTTGTTTTTCTTTTGGAAATTCAAAGTTCACAGACACACAAACTTATTTAATGACTTATTTAATAACTTTAATTAAAATTATTTCATTTTATTTTATTTATTTAATTAACGACTTGTTATTTTATGCACCACGCATCTTATCCGTTGTCAGATTTGCTTTAATTGAATTGAGTGATTTAATCAAAATGTTTAATTGAAATATTTTTCAACCATGGATTATCAGGTATAAGGAGGCTGTGGTGCACAAGAGGCTACTTTCCACACAGCGACGGTTTGTTTGTGTCTTTTCAGGAACACGACAGGTCATCAAGACCGCTAACCTCAAAGTTGGAACCACCAAGGTCGGGAACGAAGCGAGCTTCCTGCTCGTCCGCGCGCCTCGTTTGGGAAGGCTTATCCTGGCCGATGAGCGGAACCAGTTTGTAGAAACGAACTTGTTCTCACAGTCACAGGTAACTTTGAGTGATGTCTAGATTGTTTCCTAAATGAGATTAAAGAAGAATTTCCTTTAACCGTCCCGCAGTCCGAAGAGACATACAATGAAGTTTTAGGGTCACTGTAGATAGAAAAAAAGGAGTAAATTTATGCCAAGAAATTTAGAAACTTTTAGACTGATCTCAGAAATCTTGAAGAAAAAAAAAAAGAGAGAAATTTCTGAGCTTGAAAAGTTTACAATTTTCCAGAAAAAAAACTCAAATTTTGAGATAAACGTTAATCAATATTAATTTCTTAATATTGATCAAAAGTTGAAAAGTTTTGATTCTCAAAAATTTCCACGCTTTTTTCTGGAAAATTTCTGAGATAAATATCAAAATTTCTGAATTTTTTCCTCAGAGCTCAGAAATGTTGTTGTTTATGCTATAAAATCTCTGAGGTTATTCCCAAAATTCCCGAGTTTTTTGGCATTAATTTAGTCCTTTTTTCGACCTTCAATGGCCCTAATCTTAACACTCTTTTATAAGGTTTTGTGTGTGGTTTCGGGAACTGACGTTCTGACAGCACACCACTGTGTCCAACTGTGACATCTCCTGCACTCCTCCTAAAACTGCAGGAGGGTTAAACCAATCCAAACACTAATCTTGAACCTTGTCATTTAAACAGTATAAATAGTATATCATCCAAACGAATAGTAAGAACAGGAGTGTGTATTTTATTCAAATAAAAGGCTTTTTTATGCACTAAGCAGCTGTATCTGTAATAGGAACTCAGCCAAACGATTACAGGGCAGAATTAAGCGTCAGTAACAGGTGATCACTATCTGGAGCATTTTTAAAACTACTTAAAGATATATTAGTAATTCAACTGATATATCTAAAAGTTTCACTTAGCATTGACTTAGCAGGATTTCGTCAGACGTTTTTGTAGCATACGATCATTAACTACGCCGAAGAAGAATTATTACTCCTTCACACATTTTTTTAAGGGTTTAAAGAGAAATTTCATTCAAGATCTGGACTGAAATATCCTCAGCAGAGGAAGTGACAAGGTTGCCTTCACTTGACTACTTAAAAATTTTAGTTAGCAGGAAAACAACAATATTTGACAAACTGTTAACTGTTACTTTTATTAACTGCAATAGCAGCTAATAAAAATGCAATTTTTATATTCTCAAGAGCACCGTCTGCAGAATTATATATTTCAGTTCAATGTAACTATGAAAGGCCTTTTCCAAGGTCAGAATGTTTTGTTTTGTTTGTCAGTTTTGTGAGTTTCCCAGTGCTATAAAATATAATTTTACAGTGATGCATAAAATGCAGGTGCAGCAAACTGTTACTTCTAATTCAAATAATGTGTAAATTTTTGTTAGCTGAGATGATCAAAAATATTCTCTCCCAAACAAAATCTCTATCCCCTCTTTATTAAAATCCTCATAATCCGTCTCCTTTGAAATTATGCATCTTTAAATGGCAAAACATAATGTGTGTCTTTTATAAATTTAAAAATACAAATAATCCTGTTTCATCCTGCAGTTAATTGATGAATACTTTTTGCTTTAATGAAGGTTTGTGTTTTGGATATGTATGAACTCACTGCACTGTGTTGATTATGAAGTGCCAAAGCTTTCAGGATGTGGATAAAGTAGGTTCCTCATCTTGGCCAGCAGAGGACAGGATTTAGCCTGACATTGTGATAATGGCATCAGGTTCTCTGCCTTTGCAGATTTGATTTTACATGAGAACTGACTGACTATTTTGGTTTTACCTCAGTCGATCAGAAGTCGATTGACAACACAAAAGTTCAAATTTCACAACCAAATAGCTTTCTGTGCTGTAATGCTGTAGAAAATACCATAAATACCTCAAAATTAGCAAAAAAGAGAGCGACCGTCACAGGTTCGATTCCCGGCCCGGTGACCTTTGCTGCATGTCTTCGCCCTTCTCTTATTACCCACTTTCCTGTCAATTCACTATCAAATATAGGAAACTGGAGCCAACAAAACCTTTAATAAAAAACTGTTGACTATTAATACATGTAACTCAAGACTAGCTATTCTGTTTTTCTCTTGATGCCCAGTTGGAGTTTGGATCAGTCTACTATGAGCACCAGCTGCCCGCCGAGCCTTTCTGGGTGGTGAGAGACTCTATGGAGTTCACTGTATCACCCCAGGCGTCTCTAGACGTCCGCCACGCGCTGCCCATCACAGTCTCCTACTATGCTGCTCATAGCAACATTTCTTCTCAGATGTGGAGGAACAAAGGTAAAATAAAAGGGTTTTTTTGCAGTAGTAGTAACGTGAACATTTATCCTCTAAAAAAACCAAAAAAACAACTTGATCTGTGATGGACTGGCGACCTGTCCAGGGTGTACCCCGTTTCTTGCCCGTAATGTCTCACTGGAGTTAGATAGGCACCAGCACCCCTTCCGATCCCAGTAGGGACAAGGGAGTAAGAAAATGGATGGATGGATGAAAAAAACGTGATACATTGTCTAGTTTAAGCATGATTGAAATTAGAGTTGATTGACTATGTTTGAAAGATTTATTCTCAAATGCCTTGTTTGCTTTTTTTTTTTAAAGAAAATCTTTTGAGCAATCCTTCTCAAAGACTGCCAAATCTAGCTATAATCTAACTAGTGTCCTTACCTACATGATCTGTTCTGATGTTTGAAGGCTGTAGTTCATTCTTTATTTTAGAAAGGTTTTCTTGTTTTAACTGTAACTTAACAGTCCAAAGTCATAAAGAGGATTGACCAAGCCTGCTTTTGCTGCTGCCACTGTAACAAGCTACATCTGTCTCTGCAAACATTTTGACACAAGACTGTAAAATGCTGCACAGTTAGACATCGACAGAAGACAGTCTGACCCCAATGTTGAGGATATTTACATATGATATTTGTGGATTTTGAGATTTTTACTTGTGTTTTTCCCCCTCAGGGCTTGAAATTGTGCAGGGTCAAAGGAAAGCAATTGACAATTCCATTCTTGATGCCTCCAACCTTCTGGCAAGTCTACCTGAAGAAAAGAAAACGGACGCTGACGTTCTGTTTGAAATAAAGCGCTTCCCTGATCATGGTCGTATCACCCTATGGGGTGAGGATCTACCCCGTGACGATCCGCTCTTCACACAATCAGACGTGTCTCAGGGAAAGTTGGAATATCTTCACGATGACTCGGGGGCTGCTTTTGACAGCCTTGCTTTCAAGGCCTATCTGAAGTTAGGAAGCAGTGGTAGGGCATCCCCTGCTGAGTCCGTAATCCTGGATGAGATCTTTCATATTTCAGTCAAACGACGTGGTTCCAACCCTCCTGAATTAGTCACTACAGATATGCTTCTGGAAGTTCTCCAAGGCTCCAAGACCTCACTAACCCAGAAGCATCTCAACACCCAAGATGAAGACAATCCACCAGATGAGGTGCTCTTCAAGGTGACCAAAGCCCCTCGTAATGGCTATCTCCTTAACTCTGTTACGTCAGAACCTCTCTCTAAGTTCACTCAAGAAATGATCAATCGCGTAGAGGTGGCCTTCCAGAGCGACGGCACCCTTAAAGAGGGATTTGTGGAATTCACCATATCAGATGGCGAGCATGAAACGGAGCCGCACACACTCCACATAGGAATCTTAGCTCGCACCCTGCTTCTCAAACAAGTCCAAGAGATCAAGGTACGACAGGGAGACGATCAGATTCTTGTGACTGAGGAGATGTTGAGGGCCTCTACAGGTGGTCCTGTTGAGGAGGACATCCTCTATAAAATCACTAATACCCCAAAATATGCTGCTGTCATGGTAGACAGGCAGCCTACATCTGCCTTCACCCAGAAGCAGATCAAAGAAGGAAGAGTCAGTGTCCGTTTTGTCAAGTCCACTTCACCCCGAGACAGTGTTTCGTTTACAGCCCGTAGCCGGGCTGCCAATGTCTCCTCTGTCCTCAACATCACTGTGCAGCCTCTGGCTAAAATTGCTCAAAATCCTTTGTTACCTCAAGGCTCACTTGTCCAGCTGGACAGAAAGCTTTTGGATGCATCTCCACTAGCCAACAAGACAAGAACCTCACCCACATTCACAGTCATCCAGCAGCCAAGAGGAGCTCGTATTGTGGAGTTTAAGGATCCTGATGCTGGCCAGCCGATACAGACATTTACCCAGAAGGACCTGGATGAAGGTCGTGTAGCAATGGAAATATTAGATACTGCCTCAAGATCAAAAGCAAAGGGTAATCAGGATGAAGCTCGGTTCCTGCTAAAAGCCCATGGAGTCCCTCCAGCAGAATGTGTCCTTTCCTTCCAGACAAGCCCTTACAACACCTCTGGAGTTTATCCTGCCACTCTGCTAAAGAATCCTGATAAAAGATTCAGGCCCCCAGGAGATAGTGTCACCCCATCATCCCCTGACTCTGGTACCCATGGGAAACCACACGTTTCCCGTCGTGGGAATTTTTGGTCAGTCTTCATTCCCATTCTAGTTGTCCTCCTTCTCTTACTACTGGCAGGTGTCTTGGCCTACTATCTAATCCGTAAAAACAAGACAGGAAAACACAACGTCCAGACAGCGGCCACAAAGCCCAAAAACGGAGAGGTGGCCACAACGGAAACCTTTCGCAAAACGGACCCAGCCAACAACATTCCTATGTCCAATGTGGACTCTAAAGGGGCGGATCCAGAGTTGCTTCAGCACTGTCGGACAACGAACCCGGCCTTGAAAAAGAACCAGTACTGGGTTTGAAACACTTTGATTTTGGACATAGAAGGAGGTGGACTTCATTTATGTTGGTGTTTAAATCTTCCTGCAGCAGTTTAAATGAAACACACTTTTGCCGCATTTTTTCACTGACTTCTCTCAGAACAGCTGTGGACAAATTCTCAGGCATGATAACACTGAAGACGTATTGGCAAAGAAGGAAGTGGTTTCTTACATTCAGAGGGCAAATGCCATGTCTATTTATTTCCATTGTATCATTCCTCACTGTCAAAGGGCACAGACACGACATGAACATGCAAAGTGTTTGCAAAAAAAGTACTTTTGATGTGCTCAACTATTGTATTAAATATCATATAGGCAAACATTAATCATGCTGATAGGTACGTATTTCATTGTTCTTTTTTTTAAACTACGTTTTGATAATCAGGATACTTGATCAACAAAAAATATGACTAATAAGTGAAACACACATTTAATGGCCACTTATTCCAGGTACATAAAAAGCTAATTGGCATAGCCGTCTCTGTAGTTTACAGAGAATGGTCTAAAAACAAGAAACTATTAAGGGAGAAGATGTGTTGGCAAAAAAAATGGCAGGTTACAGTTAATAGAAAAGCAACTGTAACTCAAATAACCCACAGCAGCCTGTTGTCAGCAAAGAATTGACTCAACAAAACTGAGCTACAAGAAATCAGAAAAACTTGCCATTTCACCTGAAACATCCACTGGGTCATATTGGGATTAAACAACATTAAGGCACATATTAAAGCTGCCTTTCTTTAATGGTTCTGGCAGGTGACGGTGAAGGATATTTCCTTGGCACACTTTGAGACTCTGAGTGCCAGTTGGTCATCCTTTAAGTGCCTCAACTACCAAAATGTTGGTGCCAACCAATAAATTTCCACCCATTTATATTCAGTGTAGCCATTTTCTGACAGCTACTTCCAGAAGGACAGTGCACCATGTCACGAAGCTACAAACCTTTTCACACAGGTTTGAACATGACATTGAGATCAGTGTACTCTAACCGTATCCGCAGTCACAAGCTCTTAATCCAGTAGAACACCTTAGTGATGTGGTGTAACATTGGCGTCATGGATTATGGATGTGCAGCTGAAGAATCAAAATCTCAGGAATGTTTCAAACACCTTAGTGAATATTTACCAAAAAGAATTAAAGCAGTTCTGAAAAATGAAGACACTTAAACCGTAATACTAGCAAGGTGTAGCACATAACGTAGTTTTGGAGAATAAGGTGCCTTATTTTTACTTTATTTTTTGAAAACCTAACCTCAATTATTCAATTCAAAATACTTTATTGATCCCAAATTAGAGAAATTAAATAACAGAGCTACTCCAACATGCTGCCAGCGCAATTCTAGAACATTATGTTCTATGTCCTATCTCAAGTATTCAGCCTAAAGATAATATCACTTTCTGTCTAGAAACCGAAAGATGAATACCACTTTCACAGCTATGTCTACACACCATTGCATCACGTTCAAACCTAAAGTTTAGGGTTTTCCCTTGTCATTTTTCTATGCTAAAATAAGCTAAGCTAACAGTAGCTATTACCTAACATCTTATGCCAAGCTAATGCTTTTCCAATTGTAACCATAAGTCAGATGCTTTGAAGCAGACAGGAGTTAAAAATAAACACTTGAAGTCAAATTGCATAAATCTAATCCACTCCAGATCTCGGTCATGTCGACATCTATCAGATTGTATTGTTGCTATGTGTTTCCAAAGAGCTTGTAAAAATTTATTGGATTAGAGAAGCAGAACAGAAACATTACTTTGGTCCTGTACTATTTACGCTGAAACACCTTTTTAATCTCAAACTGAAAGGTTTCCAGTTTCCACGTCATTTTCACAAAAACTGAAAATGACCATAAACATCCTCAGCTTGTTAACTTTTAATGACAAACCAAAAAGCAATTATTTTTAGTAGAAACATTCCTTATTTTAGCCTCATTGAATATACAGACTCATTTTATAAAATAAAAAAATAAAAAAATGTCTTTAGTTGTTTTATTGCATGTTAAACATAAAAAATAATAATAAAAAAAAGGTTGCTACTGTAACTCACAATCTTCTCCTGCTAAAGTTTTGGTACTTTGACCTGTTGTGCCAAGTTAATCATTCTAATTTAGAGCAAACTAGAGCAAAATGATCTGCTACTTTTTTCTTTTTTTTTTCCTGAAGGCATGTACCAGAATTGCCTTTTTCACAAGCCAAATAGTAATTTTGTTGTGTTTGTTTCTTTATGTTAGCCTTGATTTGTTAATAGTCTTCAGCAGTAATTATAGATGCATCACAGAGCTTCAAAACATTAAGACAAGTTGTATTTCAGTGATAACTTTCAACATAAAATAAAGCTTCTTCCCTCAGGATATCCCATTTCCACCCTCTGGTTTATGTGTAAATATTGTGTTTCAAAAGAAAAGTCTTTGGTTTCCATATCGGAGTACACATGTTAAGAGAACAAGTAATTATATTAAAATTGACTGTTCAACGTTGATATATGTATATGTTTGCGAGTCCATCCTTTTTATGTGTCACTCTGTTTGTTTTTTTTTAATTCACTGCAGCATTTCATCACCATGTCCTCGCATTTGTCGTTATTTATTAAGTCGGTCACTCCCCATTCATCAGCTCATGTTTTCATGTGCTTTGTTATTTTTCATCTTCTGCAGACGCCTTTAAGTAAAACGTTTCTGGACCAAATGCAACATCAGGACTGCAGTATGTCTCTGATTCTGTTACAGGCGCTAATGGAAATAAAATGTTGACGCAACAAATCGTGTGCTCATTATTTTCTTCGTGGCTTTAGTTCGTCATAAAACTCAAAAGCAACACCCTTTAAAAAAAATTGCTGCTACAGATTGCAGACAGGAAACTATATATGACAAGTTTGGTTTATTGCTTTTGTGGTTACACATGTAAATGCATTCATGGTGAAGTGCCTTTTAATATTTCAGACATTGAAGAACAAGAATCCAATAAACCGCCTTGTACAAGTTTGTTTTAGAACCTCGAATTCACAGAAACGGGCTGCACTGTTGCCTTGCAGCAAGAAGGTCCTGGGTTCGATTCCCGGCCCGGAGTCTTTCTGCACGAAGTTTGCATGTTCTCCCTGTGCATGTGTGGGTTCTCTCCGGGTACTCCGGCTTCCTCCCACAGTCCAAAAACATGACTGTCAGGTTAACTGGTCTCTCTAAATTCTCCCTCGGTGTGAGTGTGTGTGTGTGTGTGTGTGTATGGTTGTTTGTCCTGTTTGTCTCTGTGTTGCCCTGCGACAGACTGGTGACCTGTCCAGGGTGACCCCGCCTCTCGCCCGGAACATAGCTGGAGATGGACGCCAGCACCTCCCGACCCCATTAGGGACAAGGGTGAACAGAAAATAGATGGATGGATGAATTCACAGAAACAGACACTAATCGTTTGACCCAGCAGGGGGCAGTGCAGTGTAAAAAGCTCTTGGGTGGGGGGTGTAGTGAGGAGACTTGAGCAATGTTTCAATTTGTCATGATTTAAACTTCACTTCAAGCCATCATTCTTTCCACTGAATGGCCTTTTCTTCAAGCATGTCTCCCAACTTTTTTCTTTTCCTTTTTTTCTCTCCCCGTCTGTCTCCGGCTTGCCTTTGGCCCCGCTTTAAGAACTAGTCCTGCAGGTTTCATAAGCTGCTTGGCACAGCTGTTCTGCCACATGTGTCACTGCTTAGGTCACCGTCTCAGAGCAGCGCATTGCTTGTGCGCAACAAGTCTCCTTGAGTTTTAATACACGCCACAACTGCTTTCTGTCAGCAAAACAGTTGCTGAACCCACAACCCGAAAGTGAAGCGAGTGAACAGAAACTGGAGCATTCTTGATGCATGAAGAAAGACGCCCGCAGCTCCAGTTTCGCTCTCAACTCGCAACAGCAATGTGGATTTTCTCGTCAAATAATTACGTAAACAGTTTGACCAGGTAAGGCTGAAGTCATACTTGGGAAGTAACTCAATCTGAAAATGAAATTTTAAGAGATGAAGCAAACTCAGCACATTTTTCTTGAAGTTTAAAGGGTCAATGTGGAGTTTTTAAAAGCGTGGTTCTGGGAAAATACTAGACAATAGCTTCCTCATTAAAAATATGCATCACCAGGAAAAAACTAGCTCCTTTTGAGTCCACATACGTTTTTGAAAAGGGTTTTGTTTTCCAGAAATTAAGTTACCAAAAGAAAACTATCATGAATTTAACTGGTTATTTTGAGAAAACCATCATGAAATCAACTTCTCTTGAGAAAAGTACATGCGGTAAACGTCTGATCTGGGCTTCTGTAGCAAAACAAGTTAAACCATTTTGTAAGATTTGTTTTTCTGCTTATTTAATTTCTAGAATCTTAAAATGTAGTTTTTATAAATATTAAAAGGTTAGGAGAAAATTGACAAATGTCTCCGTGTGAAATGATACCTAAGGAAACAGCAGGATTTGAATTCCTGACTAACAGCAATGAAAAGTGTTTTCTTTCGTCTCTAGAGACTTTGACTGGGACTTGGGACAAAAGAGATAAGAGTTGAATTGGTTATGGGATGAAAGACTATCAGCTTGCACCTAGAAGACTAAAGACTTGGTTTTTGGACAAATTTGTGAACTTTTTACACAAACATGTAATACTAACCACATAAAAGCAAACAACCCACCAGGATTATCACATATCAACTTAGCTACACTATCAAATTTCCCCCAAGGGTTGTGCTGTTCCTTATTTGCCATCCCAAGCTCAATAGACACGATCATATATTCTGGCTACAGCATCACCACCAATGTTAAAGTCCATTTCTGTCACTTAAATGTTTCTTGATGTTTGTCCAATTGTCATCAAGGCCATCTCTATGACCTTGATGACCAGGTGCAGTATTATTTGTTTTCCAGGCACATAGAAAATATATAAGAAAATATTGCACAGTGCAGTAATTATGTTACCTTCAGTTGTTATAAAAATGTTGTATATATGCAAGCATGACTTAAAAGAAACTTGATTTTGCAATTTAACGCCTTAAAACCATTTGGGTCTCTGTCTCTTTAAGAAATTCCTGCTCTTTCTGAAGCTCCGCCTTCGGCCAGGTTCACCCAGGCGTTTTCCACAGCTGAATGGTTGCCACGGAGATTAAAGGACCTCTCTAACTTGCATGAAAGAATCAAAGCAACACTACGGGTCTGTATTTGATGAGGGAATAACATTCTAACTTGATTGAAAAAGTTGATTTTACAAAATACTCCTCCTTTAATGTCGCACGTTCCATTGTTTTTAAGCTCTACAAAGTAAGTGGTACACTGCCAGCAGCGCAGCATGCCAACCTGAAACACAGCAAGAAGACCTACGACTGTCCAATTCACGATTTGGCTCCTGAGGGACGGTTTTCTTGTATTTAAAGCTGGAAGCTCCAAAAGTTTGACTTCTGAAAATAAAGAGAATGTTCCATTGGACCAAAATACCAGAGAGGAAATAAGGGTTTTGTTTCTGTGAAGATCAAGTTATTGTCATATCATCCCGTTCCTCCAAGCTGAGGTTTTCAATCCCCCCTCTATATCTAAATGCTTATCTTCTCATTGCATTGCATGCTGGGTTTCTCTTGCAGCACACAGACTGCAGATCTGGCACAGCAGTGAGTCTCATTCCAGTCGTTGCCTGATCCCTTACATTAACCTCTGTCTGAACCGGCTTTTTTCTGGGATATTCATCCAACATATCCTTCCAGACTTCTTTCAAGCATGATACCTTTTTTGTTTTAACATCTGTGCTCCTTCAACAAAAAAAATCTGAAAAAAGGAAACGCTGATTTGAGGAAGTAATCTCTTCCTTTGGTTCTGAAAGGACTCCTCCCGCAGACACAGACTGGTTTTAGGACTCGATTTTTCTCGGCAATCACAGAGATCTCTCGACTTCCAACGTGAACAGAGATACACTCTTTGTTGCAGGCTTGTTTTCAGCTCAATCAGATAGCCGGGCCTGTGATTGGGAAGAAGCTGCCCTTCCTCCCAGTAGGCCAACAGGAATGAAAACAAGCAACGAAGGAAGCACAACCCATTCTTCGGATAGCATCGGGTCAACCCTGACTGTCAGAGATTTGGGGGCGGGGGGATGTCTGTGGAGTTGCTTATGAAGCGTCAAGTAGGTTCAAAATCAACAACTCATAAAAAATTCAAGGTTTTTACTCTGCGTCTTCTATCCCAGACACAATTATTCATCCACCAGAAACACCAAAGCAGAACAACCAAAGATTTAAGCACCAACGCCAGCATTACTCCAGGAAAAAGGGGTCTTTGTTTGTTTATAACCCTCTATATGCAGAGTTGTGTTGACATTAGACTTTCCTCTCTGAGTCAGCTGCTGCAGAGGTGATATGTCTGTTTGCTTTGGACGTTATTCAGCCACATTATTTACATACTCAATGAGCCCACGTCACTCACCAAAGGGAACTCAACGAGACGCTCCTCAAACCTCGCTGCGCTACGCTCTCTGCCGCAACCAGCACAGAGTCAGAGGCCTCGCCTCGCCGCTGAGTGGTGCGTCACTTCCATGGACCTTACCACAGTGGCCGCGTTTCATTGGCTGATGCCCATTCTACGTCATAGCACGGCTACCACGTGCGTGGCCGTCTCACAAACCCAAGCGAATGTACATGCATTAGTAAACGCATCCTAATGTAGTGCCAGACTACATTGTGGACTAGCAGACCGGCATAAAATCTTCGCATCAACAATCGAAAAAGAAAAGCAATGCATGTTTTGTCTGAGGTCTAAGGGGAGCAGCTGGGTCAACACTACTACGGTGGTCCATTGTTTTTATGTTTGCTTCTTTCTGCTGAGTCGTTTCGCAACGGTTAGCAAGTCAACGCTAGCAGCAGTATTTTACCGTTAGAAGACGGAATAACATAAACTTAAAACTAAAAAAGTTTCCATGTTAGAAGTGAAAATGACCAGCTGTATAAATGAGTCTTTCGCTGAGTTTTATTTTAAAAAAAAAAACACCGTTAAGCTCAGCTTGTGAGCTAACATTAACCAGTTAGCACTGTGCTAATGCTAAATGACAGCACAGGCAGTTAGATGACTCTCCACTGATTTCTTCTACATAATATTTCAATTATGAATTTACTTAATTTACAAAAAAATAGGAGCCGAGTTGTTCAACTCGGACATAACTGTCTTTCTAATAAGAAAACTGTGGAATCAACCAACTGAGCGAGTAATTCCTTCCTTTGACATTAAGCTAACATCTGTTAGCTTTTGTAGCTACCAGGCTCTACAACTCCTAAAAGCTTGAAAAATGAAATGTTAGGAC
>CAEFZX010027298.1:0-75703 GCA_903066825.1 Alfaro cultratus | reverse complement strand
ATAGATAGATAGATAGATAGATAGATAGATAGATAGATAGATAGATAGATAGATAGATAGATAGATAGATAGATAGAAAATGTCAAAAACATCAACTCTTATTGGCAGCCCTTTGTTTTATGGATTTTGTACACAACTTCACAAGGAATCCCATGTATGTGGAGGGAGCTGTACATATAGTATTATGGAAATCTAATAGTAATGCTAGCAAATGAAAAATTACAGTTTAAGGTATTTTTCCATATTAAACAAAAATATATACTGCACACCTTATTTTTTTTATCTAGCATTCATATTTTACATAACAGAAATACAAGAAATAAAATAGAACATAAATTTATCTCAAATGATTAACAAAGGTTATAAAATGCTAATGTTATTTCCCAACATGTTCATAAACCTGTACTGTAAGGTCACAGAATAGAATAGAATAGAATAGAATAGAATAGAATAGAATAGAATAAGTTTCATTAATTTTTGGCCCACCAACATACATGAAAAAATCAATTTCAACAAAGCACATCCTGTTAACAAAAAAAAGGGGGGGGAGTAACAAATTAAATATAAATAGAAAAAAGTGCATTTCCTGAAATGCAGTATGAATGCTTTTGCAGAAGAATTCGAAGTCAGATGCAGAAATTTAAGAAATGGGCAAAATGCATAAAGAAAAACTATAAAAGGAGTGAAAACTTTCATTCAATGCAAAAATCCCACCCAAAGATGGTTAGAAATTGCTATACAACCCAGATTTCAAACTTATACTGTAAGGTCACAACAGTTGATAAGATAAAATGAACTAAAAAGCTGAAGCTTTTTAGTTACTTATGATATAAGTACTTATATCATAAGTACTTATATGATATATAAGTATCATACTTATATGAAATACTTATGATAGCATGTAGGCTACCACTAGCAAACTGACATACAGTAAAATACACCAGGCAGTGTGGAAAAAACCCATGTAGAAGCTAAAATGAGCTAAATCAGTAAAGCTAACTAAAATATCGATGATGGCATCTAGGCTATACTAGCATGTTGACCTACAGGAACAAGCTACATGAAGAGTGGAAAAAAACACATGGAAAAACTAAAACTGTTAGCTTAAACTAGCTAAAAAGAAAAACCTAATTGTAGAATCTAAGCTAGCAAAACAATATGTCATTGTTGATATCTCTGCTGTATAGTGGAATTTTATTTATCAAAGCTGTGAAAGAGTCTTAATAATAAGAGAAAGGCAGCATTGTCTTTGTTGTTTATTCGAAAGCACAAGCATTCAGATGTACACTCTTGCAGATATGCACACCTCGACCCAATCGTACACAGCTTAACTTGTAATCTGACACCAGTGGCACATCAACCCCCATACCAAGTAACTATTAAACAAACTGCATACATGGTTACACATGAGAAAAGGAATGTTTCACAGACTTGGTAACGTACTAGCAGTTTGCTGCAAAATGGAGAATGTTGGTTAGTTACCTACAGCTGTTGCTGCAGAACTGCTCATCAGAAACACTTTCTCCACACTCAAACCTCAAAAGAAAAGTTAGAACACTAAAACTGCCTAACATAATTACTTAATTGATAACAATAAAAAATTTTCCAGCACACTTAAAACACAAAAGAGCTCAGGTTCAAAACAAGAAAAAAACTGTCCTTTCCAAGTTATGTATGTCACAGTGTTGTAGATCAAGTAGAGGATTTCACTTGTGTGATCTGCCTGGCAATTTTTAAAACAAAACTCCTTCAAACCTTGAATCACTTTGGCATATATGAGTGCCATGGTGCAATGGTTAACATCCTGGTCTTTGAGCTCGAGTTCGAGTCTCAGCAGGACCTCCTGCTATTGCACCTAACAGTTTGCACAACGCAGCATTTTCAATACAGTTGCTGTTCTCAGTCTTAATTTATGGATTATTATGGACTTTATTTACAATTTGTTAATCGACAAGTTACTGTGCTCTGTGAGAGAGTTACATGTCTTATAGCACATGTGTCAAACTCAAGGACCGTGGGCCAAATCCGGTCCACCATAGCTTTTTAAGTGGCCCTCTAGATTCTTGACTAAATACTAAATGTGCTTAAATTTATGTTTTCAATCAAATCAATGCTGTTTTTATCTGTTTACTGCCAAATTACATCAATCAGTCCCTCCAGTTTCTTGAGGATTAGCGTGGCAATTCATGGAAAATGAACAAATCCCTGCACTTTTTTAGTACATAATTGGTAGTTTATTGCATATTTTTCTCAAAATTGTCAAAAACTTTCTTACTTTTACTGAACAGCTGCTTCAACTTCAAGCAGTCAGATTATAGTCCATGATTATTTACCGTCTTAACTAAGAGCAAATATCGCAAATATTTCCCTATTAGTACCACAAACACAAAATTCTGGAGAAACTGAAAAGATGTTCGATGATATTATTTAATTTTAAGAATTCATTGATATTTTAACTGTTTGTGAATAGGTCTTATCAATGCATTCTGGCACAACCGGCCCTTTAAGAGCGTTCATGATCTTGATTTGGCCCGAAACGAAAATTTGTTTGACCCTCCTGCCTTATCACATACTCTGCAGTATAAATATTTGACATTGTCTACAGCCCATGACTAAAATTAACCTTTGACAAGGTCCTCTCCCAGGATCTCAACATGCAAGAGGTCTGTGGTTTGAAACCAGACAAACGTTTTTCTCAATGTTATGTTTATCACAGGGTGTTGGTCAAATAGAGGGTTTCACATGCCAAATCACTTGTATGGCATAGTGGTAAGCACTCCACGCTTTGAATCCAGTGAATTGAGTTCAAGTCTGTGTAGGCCCTTCTGGCGTTGCATCTAATCTTTTGCACAAAACAACATTTTCAATGCAGTAGCTGTTCTCAGGCTTACTTTATGGACTCTAATTTTAAATCAGGCAGAAATAGATTTTTGTTCATCTATAAGTTACTGTGCTCTCTGACAGACTCTAGTATATTTGGCATTGTCTACAGCCCATAACTAAAATGAACCTTTGATAAATTTTGTATCTTCTACCAACAGCAAACGGTTTCTGTAGTGTAGTGGGCATCATGTTTGCTTAACATGCAAAAGGTCTGTGGTTTATAACCAAACAGAAAAAGTTTTTCCCAAAATCATCATAGGCCCTTTAAGTAAGTCAAACAACTGAATCGTAGCAGGAGGAATTGCCTTTAAGACTGTTAAATTGAGTCTTTAGTGAATTTTCTTGACAAAATCAGCGTACAATAAAAAGCTGCCATTGGAAATATGACAATGTTCACAGAGCAAGCTGTGTTTGTCTCAAAAACATTCGTTTTCAGAGGTAAAATATTGAAACCATTTTTGTTCCACTCTACATGTGTACATGAGTGAATACATAAAATTTTAAGAAAACACATTTGATATCTCCAGCAATGACTTTGGAAAGCAAAAATACCTACATTGTGGTCGTACTTTTTAGCAGCACAAATGCTTAAAGAGCGACCGGTTCGCCATTTTGGATGTCGACGTTTCAGCACAAAGGTGCACTCTCCTGATTCTCTAATTTTTGCACACTTTTAACCTGCACACTCAAATCCTTGCTCACTTTGAGTAAACATTTCATAGAGGGATGTAGGGAGCAGTGTGCATATTGGGACTGGGCCAGAGTGAGAAGTGTGTGCAGATTTGTTTTTTCATCATTAAAACTTTATTTGAAGAAATAAAGTAAATACTATCTACTAAATAGATGCTATCCCATAAACACAAATTATTAGTTTAGTAATGTAAAATCTCAGATTAAACAGCACAGACTAGCAGCTTTACATTTTCTGTCCATCTTGTAGATGTGGTGATGTCTCATCTGGTAAGCGTTACTGTGATTGGTCACACCAGTGGTCTATTTGTAGTTAGCTGTGAAATTATGCAAATATTTTATCAAAATTTCTCAGAAATTATGAGATGTTCCATTAGGTTCAATGGAGCCCAAGATGACCACAGAAAGCTGAATATTTTATAAACTGTAGAAGATACCAAACCAAAAGACATAGACGTAATGTCCTGAGTGAGCAGCCTAGGGTAAATGTTGAAAATAGCACAAAGTATGCATAAGTAGCTAAGTGTATGAAGAAAAGTGGAGGAACTCAAGAGTGTAAATGCCTACAGCATTCACGCTAATAAATCAAAATAACATCCAAACTGATTACTTCCACATTTGCATGGGATTTTTTTCTGCAGAAATGAAGCAAGCATGACTTTCAGAAGTCACCAAGTTTTCATCAGTTTAGACACCAATCGCAGAACTGCTTTCAGTTCAGCTTGCAGTATTTTTCCCATGCAGACGTCTCAACAAATCATGGGAACAGTGTACACTAATCCATTAGTAGTGTCAGTATAATGGGTGTGTTACTGTTTCAAGAAGAAGTAAGATTCAGAACATAACTTACCTCACACTTAGTTAACCTTTACACATATATATATATATATATATATATATATATATATATATATATATATATCAGATTATATTATAATCTGCAACTGCATATTATTGCATATTATTGTTGCAGATTATGCAACTGCAATAAAGGATATAGCAGACTAGTTTTTATGGGGTAAGAACTAGCCTTAAAATGTGAAAGTTTGGTTTAAATGGATTTTTGTGCAGCAGCAACAAATTATTTTATGTTGCAAAATGAAAGATTCCGCACATAACGTTTCTTATAAAATAAATGTTACTGGATCATATTTTACTTTTACTGAAACTGCCTTATAAGTGATTATCAATGACTTCCTTTAATGCTGGTGTGTGTGAAAACAAAAGCAGGAAGACTGTTTTTGTCAGACAAAAGAATCCGCCATTCAAGTTGATCACAGTAAGTCAAGAAATGACTTCATAAAGTGACAGCAATATTTAGTGGAAATTAAGTCTTATTTTTGCCACCATGCACAATTTGATGGATGGTTAAAAGGGTAAAAACTAGTCTTTAAAGCAGATTTTTCTAAAATTGCAGTCAAGAGTTGCATCTTGGAGTGACCAGTTCTCCATAGTAATAATCTATTTTAAGGCGTTTGCTTTTACTTTTTGTCATTAACTGGGCGATGAGATCAGGGATGATGCTAGCATTGATCAGGAATTTAAATTGAGTTGGTCAAGGACATATGCACTAGTAATGTTCTAAAGGTTTTAAAACCTTGTCTTTATTTAGATTTTTTATTTAAAACACATGTGCAACAATAAAACATTATATAATTTTTAAATACATTAGTTTTACCTTCCCACATATACAAATAAAAGAAGGTTTCACAGAAAATACAGGTCATTAACCCTGACATGCTTGACTACTTTTGATTATTTATTTTTTTTAAGGTTTTAGTTAGTTAAGTGTGGTATTTTTTATTTACAGTTTGCTTTGGTAATTGTAGTAGCTGTTTATGAACTCCATATGTTAGTTCTATTGTCTAGAACTAAATCTAGACAATACTCAAACACACTAGTCTCATAATTTGTGTGATCAGAAACCTAACATAGTCAGTAAATTAAAAATAGATTTATTCTTCAACAATTTGAAGAGTTAGGCTTGACACTTCATGAAAACCTCATGTATGAAAACAAGAGCTAAAGAGTGTTATTAGATGAGAATATTTCTGTACAGTTTCTTTTACAGCTAACTGAACTAAATTGGCTTGTTGCATATCCCAATTTGCACCTTACACCAGTGGACATCAAACATGGCAAACTGGGTACCGTGTGGAAGTGACCTTATCTTTAGAGTAAAGATGAGCTACTGAAGAGAAATTACACTCTGATTCAAAATGTTAAATTGTCCAGAAAGAGTAATAAAAATGAAACTGAACTTGTTGAAAAGTGATGTGACCATGCTATGAGATGAAACAGAAAACCATGTTGGCAGTATTGGCAAACTAGTAGACCCATTTCAGTAATGTGTGGCGCCCCTCAGACCTATAAAACATGCAGTGTCTTGAAGCAGAAATAAGTCATACAGTAGTAGTAGCTGGCAGCTTTTATAAATGGCCCTGCAGATCAAACAGAGTAGAGTTACAGTCAAAGAGGAATTCACCCACGCTCAGTTGGGGAGAAAAAATGTGGGTTGAGTTCAATAGGAGGAGCTCAAACTTCAGCATCCAGTCTGTAGACTCCTGTCTTATGTGTGATTTGGTGCTGTGTTGTTGACAGACTTTTCTAGGGTGATGTCTTAGGGAGGGTTAAGGCCTTCAACACCATAATGCTGGTGTGTGTCTTGAAAACATTAACTGAACTGTCATCACAACATTATTTCTCTTACAGATGCTGTACCAAGGTTTGTGTGCTTAAAACCATGCCTGAATCAAATGAGTCCTACGTACGAGACATTTAACTGAGACATTGTGAAGTGTTCAGTACCTGTTATCACATGGCAGGTGCAGATGTAATGGTGTGCATTACTTCTTGGTATGAAAAATGATAATCCCCCCCTTTGTGTGGTCATTCTAAGGTAAACACAAACTTCTAAAAGGCTTCTTGAAAATGTGCGTCAAACAGGTGTGCAACATGACATCCTGTCAAGACAGCATTTAGATGCCTTCTCATAATCTCGGCTATTTTTGAAAAGGACCAAAAAGGCAAAGGGGATTAAAATTAACCCACACCTGCTGCTGAGGTTGCCACAGGCCATAAAGCCTAAGTTGTGCCAGGGATAGCTGGTTTCTTGGTTCAAGAGTATGATGAGATTTGTGTAACCAGAATTAAGTCAAAGATTACATACAACATCACTGTTTGACAATGACGGACATTGAATGGGTTCCTGTGAAGTACACCAGAGCTTCAGTCACAGATTGTTCCCACAGTAGCACCAATACTTGGAAATATGACAAAACTGAACATCAATAGCTATAACCTTTATGAACTTTCTTCTGTTCTTCTTAATGGAAGCTCATGTGTGTGGATAAGGTCAGCTTGATTGATTGATTATGAAAGCCAGAGGAAACTTGGGTAGCGTCCCATGTTTATGCAGACTAGACTAACCAGTTCTGCGAAAAAGTCACTTGTCAAGTTTTGAGAATGCTATCTAATTACTTTACTATGTGTCTGCTACCCTCAGTCACTGTTTTCATTTAGTTTTTGTATAACTGCCTGACATCTTCACTGCTTTGCTTGTAATGCCATCAACTCTGCCTCCTAGTGTCCTATGAGTGTAAGTTCCCTAAATCTCTTTTATTTAAATGCCCATCACTGCTGTGCATTTGCACCAGATTGATGGAAATCATTGCGTTCTGCCCTTAAGCATGTGAGTGAAGTTTTAACTGAAGTTGCTTTTAAAGTTTATCTCAATTTGATTCTTTTTTTGTATTTTTTTATATTGCTACTGGATCACAACACAGACAAACCAAGTTATTTGACAGTTTAAAGAGAGTCTTATAGCAATAATAACTCAACAGAAGCATTGTTCTATTGCTGGCCACCTTTATCCACTCATTGAAGTAGAGATTAAATGCTTAGTGGGCTGCAACAATGTGGATGTAAAGACTGATAAAAGAATAAGGAGCCTCTGTTTTCTTATCTTTTGCTTTTGTGACTCAGTTCTACTTTTGACCTTTCATCTTTTACTCCATATTGCGTCAAAAAACATCCTCCATGTACTCTCTCCAACACAGCACAATGAGGACAAGAGGACAGACAGCGGTCCCCCACTCAGATTCTTGTGCAGAAATTAAAACGTTTCATCTGGACTCTGAGGCCGTTTGTTTTGTCCTCGTAAATGGGGCCATTGTATGCAAAATCCTTGAATAGAGGCATATGACCTTCTCAGTGCAGGGCAGTGGCTAGTGTGAGCGAAATCATTAGCAATGCAAAGTCATGGTGCTCTGATACTCGTTTTCACGGTCACAGATTGAAAAAAGAAATCTGCTTACACAAATGTTTCTGGATGAACTTGATTCGAAACCGCAGCTGACGGTAAGCTCGTCTAATTTTTTATGTGTTTCACAGATGGCTGTCAAATTCTTAGAGAGCTATTCAGTGTTTTCAGTTGGTTTACCGTGTTCTGTTATGTCACGTAAAATAGATTGAAATTGAATGAAATTGTATGAAAACTAGTCTGTTTTGAAATATGTTTCATATGTTATATGTAAAAACATCAACCAAGACTTGAATGACAAATAAGGTATTTTTTAAAAAACGTTTTGGTTTTTCAGTTTTCAACAAACTTTAAAGTGATCTTAAAGCTTCAGTTGTTGTAACCAAAGGTGCCCTGTTACACTGGGCACAGGTGCCCACCCTGCATCATGACGTCTTGTTAACATGTGTCACATGACGCATGATGCCGGGCGTCTGTGTTGCTCTTAAGTGAGCGGCCAACTTCACAGGGGGGACAGAGAGGTTTCCTCCCTCCTCTGGATCCACATCCATGCCAAACCAGCAGGTCAACTTTTGTTCTCCACACTGCCTCCTATGCCTCTGACACCTCCAGCGGAGCCTGGTAACAACTCTGACATTCATACCTGGGCTGGGGTTTGATGTATTTTATGATGGATGAAGGATGAGCAGACTGTATAAATTTAAATCCTGAAATTCTTTTAGAGAAAACTTTGTGATCGATTGAAGTTAATTTTGCAATATGCAAACATTCTGTACAATACTGATCAACACTTAAGTTGTAACTTTTAACTGAAGGTGCATGTTTGTTTATGAGTCTATTTTTTAATGGCACATTCCTATTCCATTAATCCATCTGACATCTTAACACTGTTATCCTTGAAGGGTCAAAACGGGGACTGGCGCCTATTTCTAGAGACTAGCGCTCATCAGGTGAGAGGCAGGGTCGCCAGTCCACCGCAGAATATTTATTAAAATAAATTCATGATGTCAAAGCACCTTTAAAACCTGGATTTTCACTTTTTCTTTTGTTTATAACCGAGTAAAAAAGCTTAAAAAGAACCCAGAACAACTTAAATTAGAATTGCTGGATTGGAGAATGGTTTGAAACATACCAAATTTTAAGATTTTATGCAAACTTACTTATTCAGTCTTCTTTACAGCGCCTGTCAAATGTCTGATTTAAAACACAACCCTATTGTCATCTAGAAAATCCCTAATGTTTTTTTTCCCTTTTATTTAAAAATGGTCCTAAATATACAGTAAATATCAATGTTTTTAGTGATCAATTATAGAAGATAGAAATTGTGATGTAAAACAAGGAAATATTTTCTGCTTTTTCACTGGAATTCAGGATTTAATCCATCTTTGTTTAGGTAATGAAAAAGAAGTGTCGACAGATTCAATAACGAGGACGCTATCTAACAGCGAACACTCCAAATAAAAATCTAATTCAGTAAGCGTTCATAGGATCTCAAATGCATTTCTCTCACCTTTTTGGGATTATTTTCAGTTTCACTTGTGGAAAAATCTATAATTGTTTATAATTCTATAAAAAAAAAAAAGGATCTCCTAAAATTTTCAACTTGAAAATGTCATTAAAAGAGAAAAAAATCAACAATAATTTAATTGAACTATTTTTTTAAAATTAGCTGATTAGAGTAACATTGCACACAACAAGAAACTTTTCACTATTAATACTAAATTACACAACCCTGAGGTCAGCTTATATAACGGGTTCTCAAGGGCCGGTGTCCCGCCAGCTTCAGATGTGTCTCTACTTCAACACAGCTCATTCAAATGATCCAACAACCTCCTTGACATGTCATCATGTTCTGCAGAGGCTTGCTGCTTAACTATCATTTGATGTAGATGTGTTGAACCAGGGACTGAACTAAAACGTGCAGGACGCTGGTCTGTAAAGACTCAGGCACCGTTAACCAATAAAACAAAAGGTTCAATTGAATTTAACCTACAAAATTGCAGACAATGCAAACAATTTATATGCATTTATGAGGCTAATTTTAAGCAATAATTCATTGTAAAAATTCTCTTGTGAAATGTATTAAATTCTGACAATTGTTTTAAATGCATTTGCTTTTCTAAGTGAGTTAAATTTTCATTGGCACAGCCTGTAGCATCATCCTACCATATTAAAAAGGAAAAAAAAATAATAGTTTGCGACTAAGATATAGAATTACCAAACCAGTAAAAAAAACTTCCTAAATATTTCTAAAAGTTAGGCATGCAAACATTTTTACCTTCAAATCCACAACTACCTCAGTGTTAAAGGTATTAGCAATAGCATAGTCGCTAAACTAGTCAAAGCTTGTTCCATCCAATCTCAAATTATCCCTCACACAAACCTCATGCAATACAAGTCCTATTACAGTTTTTAACTTTTACTAGAAAGGTAGAACTATTTATAGCAAAACTCATTTGAACTCCTCAGTCTTACCGTCATCCGTTTTTTTTCCTGTAAATACTCTACAAGAACAAAGAAAATGATTTTCTCTCTTGGTGCAAAAACAAAATCACATCATTTTCTTTTTGCTGCTTGTTTTTGACGCATATTCTGGGGAGAACCATTTTGCTGTGACGAGACGAAAAAATATGAACGTAGTGTGGTGCTGTAGGAGAGACATGCAAAGACTTACAGGGATGTCTGCTCTTGAATTTTGGTGAAGTATGAAATGTCTTTGCTTTTTTTGTTTTCACAGAGTAGAAGTACAAAGCTGTCTGTTGTTGGGAAGTACGCATCGGCCTTAAATTTGTTTAAGTAGGAATGACGTGGAAAAAAAATGTCAGTTTAGCTATTTGCTGAGTATTATATCTGCAAACGTGAGTAAAATAAAATTAATAAAGATCTGCACTTCAAAATAACTTTTATTTTGAAAAAAGTGCTGAACAGAAGTTAGTTTCATTACACAGTGTGACATTTAGTTTCACGTAATGAAAAAAAACAATAAAATTCATATTTTATCTGCATTTAACTCTTCTACAAATATTTTTTTTCTCTGAGATGCTTTGATGTTTATTCCAATGTTGCCTTTTCTCTTGTTTTTTTTTTCCTATTTAAAATACAAGTCATAAAATTTTACTGAAAACATTTATTTGACTTTTATTCCATGATTTTATTACTTCTCCAGTGTGTCCCATCACAGACAGTTGTGGTTAAAATAATGTTTCTTAGTTGTCATCTCCAACTACGCTCATTTGAAATCCCTGTGGTTCTGTGATTGGGTGTGATTTTATGAATGTGGATCATCAGAAGTTGGCGGTTTCATCAAATGTTTGCATTTTAATTGCTTGTTTTTGTGTCTACGCTATTTAAGTGTATTTTTAAAAATGCATTTTATACATATTTTTGAGTTGTTTTTCACAGTTGTTTTTTTTCATTTGTTGACCTTTTCCTATGCTTTTTGTTTTTTTTATTGCTACAGACCCGGAACCAAAAATGAACTGGGCATCTTTTTATGCTGTCGTTAGTGGCGTTAACAGACACTCTACTGGGATCGGCCGCATCTGGCTCTCTGTCTTGTTCATATTCCGCATCCTGGTCCTGGTGGTTGCGGCTGAGACCGTGTGGGGGGACGAGAAGTCCGGCTTCACTTGCAACACCCAGCAGCCTGGCTGCAACAGTGTCTGCTATGACCACTTCTTCCCCATCTCCCACATCCGCCTGTGGGCCCTCCAGCTCATCCTGGTTTCCACCCCGGCCCTGCTGGTGGCCATGCACGTGGCTCACCGCCGACACGTCGACAAAAGGCTCTACAAACTGTCAGGGCGAACCAATCCCAAAGACCTGGAGCAGATAAAGACCCAGAAAATGAAAATCACAGGGGCTCTGTGGTGGACTTATGTCATCAGCCTGTTGTTCCGTATTGTCTTTGAGGTCATCTTTATGTTTCTGTTTTACATGATTTATCCCGGTTACAAAATGATCCGGCTGGTGAAGTGTGACTCGTACCCTTGCCCCAACACGGTGGACTGTTTTGTATCGAGGCCCACAGAGAAAACGGTCTTCACCGTCTTCATGCTGGCCGTGTCTGGGGTTTGTATCCTGCTCAACATTGCAGAAGTGGCATTCCTAGTAGGGAAAGCCTGCGGTAAGCATCTGCACAGCGCTGGAGACTCAACTATGGGAGCTTGGATACAACATAAACTTCGTTCATTCTAACCAATGCACACTTAGTTTAAAACTGGTGAGAATTAAAGGAATAGTTTAATGAGAAACATCTGGTTTCAGGCTCAAAGAGGGAAATTTAGACAATTTATTGTGCCAGCAATTCAAGAGTTCAATAATATTCTGTCACAAATAATAATAATAATAATAATTAACTGTTGTATTGCAAAGATGTGCCTGCATCATGGTCGGTATCTTTATTAACGTTATTTATTAAATTATTTATTGGAATCTGTATTAATTTTAGTAGGGAAAATATCTGACTATGACTTGAACATAACATGTTAAGAATTACACCTTTTGTGGTGAAGAAAAATAATGACTTTAACCATTGTTTGCACTAAAGTGACTTTCAATGCTGTTCAATTTCTGAATAAAGGAAGCAGAAGGTAATAATGAGAAGAAATACACTTGAATAGCAATTTTTTTTGCTCTGATGTTTATTGCTCACTGCTAAACCCAGAATTCAAATGTAATTTTTTTTTCTTTCTTTTGTAGTAATGTCATCACTGGCCATGCACAACAGAATAAATTCAAAGTGTGTACTTGTGTTATTACACTGGCCGGAATTTATTTTTTTGTTTTTACATTTCTTTCTTCTTGCAACCTCAAAGAAATGTATTTTACTGAGATTTTGTTGAATAGACCAAGTTGTGCGCTACTGAGATAAATTACAATGTAATGTCAATAAGTCGATTTCACGATTTGTTACATTTTGTAACAAATCATAGCATCTGTGAACATCACTAAGTCTTTTCAACCACTGACTCTACATTTGATTGAGTTCTGGACTTTGACTGGGCCATTGCAGCATCTAAATAGCTTCAGTTGCACGTTTAGGCTCACTGGATGGCGAACCTTTGCCTGAGCCTCAAGTCTTTAACAAGTTGTCTAACAGGATCATCCTAAAAATGTCAAGAGTCCTAAATATCTTCATAGAACAATTAAAGTAGCTATCATCTGGATATTTTAAGTTTAAATAAGCGGAGTCAGTGTATCTTTTCCTTAAATAAAGTTGTAATACCAAATTTAACCAGAGGGTAGCAGTCTTCCCAAAGCTAAAACTGATCTGTGCTCCTTTCAGCTGCAACCAGATCGATCCAAAGAAAAAAAAAAGAGAAAACCCTGAATGAAACTAAAACACATTTAGCAACTTCTTCACCGAGTTTAAACAGATCCCATGTTGCCACCTGTGAGCAAGCGTCTCAGTTTGCTGTCATCCTCATAATTAGCTGAGCGCTGGGTCCTGAGGTTATCAATAGCCGCCCCATTTAAGGGGGTCAGTTTGTGTGTCACAATGAGTGACCCTGGGGACAGCTGGGTCTGGAAAGGTGGCACTTATCTTTTTATGGAACATGCCAAAACTTCCCCATCTATTAGGTCCCTATTAATGAGAAACACTGAAGCAAGAGGATTCTAGCGGTAGAAGCAAAAATTTCCCCTATAAAGCAGAAGACCTCAATAAACAGGTAAAAAAAAAGTCAATCAGCTTTTGCAGTAATGACAAACATTATAGGGATCTGACCCTTTCAGTTGAAAGTTGTTAAATTGGCTACAGTTAAAGTTAATCTGACTTTTTGACAAGCTGAAGAAAAAAATCTAATTACTACTGCCAAGCAAAGGTTTTTATTAAAAGTTATTCAATAGTTCAATCAAACGGAATTCCACAACTATAAATCTTAAGTTAAATTATGCAAATGTTTTCATTATTTAATCCTGACAGCATGATGCTGCCACGACCATGTTTTTTTTGTGTTAATGGGGGATTCGCAATGTTTTCTTTGCATGTAGCTAAGCCAAAAACTTCAGTTTTGGTGTGTTTTTCATGTGTTTAGTGTGTTCTGTTTTAATCCCAACTCTGCTACAAACCTCTCCACAACTTCATCTGTGACATATCCAGGAGACATATTGATCTTCATTATGATGACTATCACATTTTTGAGCCCTTAACTGAAAACATGCATTTAATACTGAGAATAAATTCAATGCAGATGGACTCTTTCTGCTAATATGGTGGCTTCTAAAGCCTTGTGGTTCTCCCAGATTTTAATTAAAAGAATGAGAATAAAAGAAACTGAACACAAATACAGGCCATATTTAACAGAATATTACATTTATGCTGTCCTGAAATAAAATAAAGCTTGTGATTATAGCGTGACAAAACTGTGAAAAAATGTACATCATAATACGATTGTAAGGCAATATAACTGTAAAAGCAACTCCGCTCAATGAAAATATTTACTTTCTAAATTCTCAGACTGAATTTCTTGATAAGTTCTTGAGCCTGAAGCTGGTCCAACACAGTCAGGGGGGTTCATGTCACAAGAAGATTAGCATTGCAGCCACTCCCCACACCGTGAATTATATTTAGAGCTCACCAACACGTCAACTTATCTGCATCCTCACTGGACTCTTCAGCTGCCTCTCAGTTCAAAAGAAAAATCTCAGACTTTTCAACAAATTGGAAACGTTTCATCTGGTTTAGCTGTGGCTCTTCTTCTGAACAGACACTTTGGGAAAGACGCAATAATACCAGGCAGTTCCACACACTGCTCAGTGAAAACTATCTTGGAGAAGATCATTTTGGTGCTTCGGTTTCCTCTAACGTTGTCCCACTGTGAGGTGAAGAGTCCCACTCAGCTGAAGGCTGAGGGAAATGAACATTATCAGGTAGGTCTTCCTTCAAGTAGACAGACAGGAACATGTCACACTTTATCAAACACCTGTATGATCTCTGAAAACACAAAATTTACAATGACTACAGGCTGACAGCAGTCCAGGTTAAACAGCGTGGCTGGGTACTTGTGAATACCGATTCCACAGTTCTGCCACATAGTCTGTATTTTGAACAAATACTCAAATCTCCATGTGTTTCCTGATATGTTCACTTTTAAATGACAACTGCAACTATTTTTAAAACAGCATGCGTGGTTTGGTTGGACACGCTGTCACAAGATCCCCGGCAAGCCCAGCAGTCTCACCGAGACCGCTTCAGGGCTCACACAGTTAGCTCGTCCAGGACGTTCCTGCTAGCAGACATTAAGGGACACCACACCGAGAAAAACAAAGGTTAACTTCATGAGAGATCAGTACCTATGATGAAGATACAGATCCTTACAATAGATACAATACCTTTTCTAAAGTATTATAGTAGAGAATATTAATTGTTAAGAATCTGCTAATTACAAAATTAATTTGATCAATATTTCAGATGTGTGTTCTTTATATTGCTTAGAAGAAAAGCAAGAGTATTCAGGAAAAACAGAAGATCATTTGACAATTCATAGTAATTTATCAGCACAGATCAAATCTAAATTTCCACAGATTGAGAAAAGAAACATTTCTAATTGTTTTTGGTATGGTAGCTGATGCTTTTGCATAAACAGTTGTACCTTGTTTTAGGACACAGGTTAGTTTTCTGTGGTCATTCTGAAGCAACCTGACCTCTGTCCTGCCCCCACCTGTTTCCACAAAGTGTGTCAAGGTATAAACAAATTAGCAACATAGACATTTGTGCAAGACAAGAGGAATGTAATGTTTTGACAAGAGTTTATGTTTATGTACTCTTTAAAGAAAAACGTAAAATTCTGTCAACCACCGCTGCCAGTATTTTACCATAAATTGGAGACGTTTTTTTCTTTATCTTTTTTTTTTGTCCAGTTACTGGCTAGAAACAAGATTGCTTGAACAAAATATCCAGTCTCACTGAAAAACAAAGAAAAACGTCTGATTTAAAATGCTGTAGCCTTGGTAAAACAAAGGTTTTTAGTTTTATACTAGCTGAAATCACATACAATGGCCCAAATTATTGAAAATTGAGTTGAACTCAGAATTCATTTTATTTATTTTTAAGTCAGAAGTTTTTTGTCTTTTAGGACAATTTTGTTTTTTTTACTAATTGTAAATGAATTTTCCTAATTCTTGCAGGTTTTTTCCCAGGCTTTGTTGATCATTCGTGAGCCTCCATGGCGGACTGGAACTTCTTGGGGAAGCTACTGGAGAGTGCCCAGTTTCATTCAACCGTGGTGGGCAAGGTCTGGCTCACGGTGCTGTTCATCTTCCGCATCCTGGTGCTCGGAGCAGCTGCTGAGAAAGTGTGGGGAGATGAGCAATCCGGCTTTACATGTGACACCAAGCAGCCAGGTTGCCAAAACGTCTGCTATGACAAGACCTTCCCCATATCTCACACCCGCTTCTGGGTGATGCAGATCATCTTCGTTTCCACTCCTACTCTTATTTATCTGGGTCACATCCTTCACCTGGTCCGCATGGAGGAAAAGGAGAAGGAGAAACTCAAGGGCCTTGCCGTAAAGAATGAAAAACAACAAGACTTAGCTAATAATAAGCCCGCAAAGGCCTCCATTAAGGACGACCAAGGCCATGTGCGTCTGCATGGTGCTCTTCTGCGGACGTATGTCTTCAACATCATCTTCAAGACTCTCTTTGAAGTGGCATTCATCGTAGCTCAGTACTTCCTGTATGGATTTGAGCTGAAGCCGATGTACACCTGTGACCGCTGGCCCTGCCCTAATGTGGTGAACTGCTACATCTCTCGACCTACAGAGAAGACAGTCTTCATCCTTTTCATGCTGGCAGTAGCTTCATTGTCCCTGCTGCTAAATTTGGTGGAAATGTACCATTTAGGTTTCAAAAAATGCCACCAGGGTCTTCGCTACAGAAGGTCAAAGATGGAAAGGGAAGCTCCCAAGGCCTTAGGTGAGGGGGTGATACCTTTCGTTCCAAGCTACACCTACTTTACAGGTCACTCTACAGTGCCTGAGCCCTTTCCTGCAAACTCAAAATACAGCATAGCAGAGCCAAACTCTGCTTACAGCCCCTACAACAGCAAAGTAGTCTACAAGCAGAACAGAGACAACATGGCTGTAGAGAGAAAAGGCAGATCAGACGGAGATGATGCAGAGAAGACAAAAACATCCGGTCCTGTTACTGACACTCCTGTGGAAAACCAGCGTAGAAACAGTCAGTCCAGCAAGCACAGCAACAACAAGGGTAGGTTGGATGACCTGAAGATCTGAGAACTTCATGTTTCCACCCAAGACTCAGGGACTAGAGGAAAAATCCATCACAAGATGTGATGAATCTTAGTCATCTGTTAGCTCCAGAGAGGTTAGATTGAACTACTCAGTACGGCACAATCTGGGAACAGAAGTATTGGGATAAATTTTGAAGATTTGAGAGTTTACAGGCAATATCAAAATCTTTGACAAAGTAGAAAGAAAGAAAAAATCATTTTGTAACTGATTGCATTTACCACTTTGATCAATGAAATATTGGCAATAATATTAACAATTGTGTGTTGTAATTGTAAACTACAGGGATCTCTTTAAGATGTTTCATTTCTGCATTACCTACCAACTATATCACTGAGTAATCCTCAGATGCATGGAGAATCTATATATTGTTTTCAACAGGTTAATTTGCACTGTTATGGCATGATGAATGTATGAATTGTTATTGTTGGAGATTTTCCTGATATGTTTACAATACTGACAAGTTTTAATGTAAAATTAAGACTGAGTGTAAAATCTTTAAGAAGCCATGGTGCTGTTCGTTTACAACTTTAATAGCATATAATGTATCTTTTTCGGCTTAAATGGTTGCTATCTTTATGTTTCGGGTCATATTTTTATGTAAATTTGATTAGTTCTGCAGTATTTTGCGTTGGAAGGTGGCTACTGCAGTTGAATTCTCCGTTTGTTTACAATGGTACAGCTTTATGTCACAGAGTACAGCATTCGCTTTTTTAAATAAAAAGTTGCTAGAGAAGATTCAAAAGTCTCCAAATATAGGGACAAAGTAGATAAGTTGGTCAACAGTGGTTTTCTCATCCTGACCACAGCCATGCTTACCCTCTACGTTTATCCCACAATTGGCTCGGCACTTTGGTGTCTTTTGTTCACTTTGGAGATTTTTTTCAAAATACAGTATGTATGCTTTCAGCAGGGTTAATTACATTTAAGAAGATTTTTCAGCAGCACTACTTTGTCTAGCTGCTTAGATTAATATATTTTTCTGCCAAAGATACTTTTGGCCACATATAGAGCCACTGATTTTTTTTTTTTTTGATTTTTTTTTTTTTTTTGGGGTGCATCAAATGTTTGGTTTTGGTTTTTGTTTTTTATCAATGTCTTGTTAAAATCACACTCTTTTACAAAAACATTGCATGCAGATGTCTTAAATTTCAAAAGTACATACCTCTGAACTAGCAGTTCATATTATTTGATTGTATTTGCTTTGGGCTTAGAGAATTATGTCAATAATACTTTGAAAAATAAATGGTTGCCAAAGGAGTTTATGGATCTTTGTAAAGTAGTCTTTAAAAACAAAAAGTGTGAAGTCTTTATTCTGATTGTACACTACTTCAATACTCTGATTCAAATGCCATTTAAAGGATGTGATTGCAAAGATGGGGCAGATGTTCTGACTACGTCATAGGCAATGTGTCTCCATTGTGTCATTTGCTCCTAAAAGGCCTGTTTAATGGCATCTACACAAAAGATTATATTATATACCATAAACTTAAATCCTGCAATACATGTATGAAAACCTCTGATCAGAGCTGAATATTAATATTAGTTTTTAAGACTTTGTACAATGAGTATATTAAAGAAGTTGTAAGATCTTTATAGAATACATTTGTGAGGATTTGCTGAACTAGGTGTTCACAATTTACAAATTGCTCAAAGTATCAGTTCAGTTCTGCTCTGTTGACAGATACAGATCAGTGTTAACCCACACATTCCCAACCACATGCCTTCATGCACTGGTGAGAGCCGTGGCTGCAAAGGAGTCCTGTCTATTGGCTATATATAGTGGCCCTGCAGACTGAGGGAGTATCGTTGCTGAAATGGGGGTAGGAGACCAAGTGTCTTCTCCTGCATAAGGAAATTTATAACATTTTTAAAGTGCTGCTTATTAGAAAAATCAGCCATAACTGACATTCAGGAGTCACATTGTCTTTAAAAAGCTCGACAGATTGAACAGTGGAGCTATGTGTCTTCTCCCATAATGGCATTAAATGCTGGATAATGTTGTCAGCTCAACCTTAAAGTGTAAGCTGATCTCACACAAAACCACATTTTTATGACACCCATATAACTATCGCTGACAGGTTGGTTAGACCTTTTTTCTTCTTCTTTTTTAGAAACTGATGGATCTTTACTGTAGTTATCATTAATATGAATGCAAGATCTCCCAAATTTCCAGAGAACTCTAATCCAATTGTCAATTAGTAGCAAATCACTGCGCTCCTTTTTTTTAAATAACGTATACATTCAAGATTTAGCACATTATGTTTACAACCTGACAGGTAAAACTAATGGTAGTGATCACCAGTAAGAGATGAGTTCATGCTGCAACGTTTCTATAGAGAAACGATTATTTCCTGCTTGGTGAAAACGAGTTACCTAATCCTAACGTGACGTATTAAATGCTCTTGTTCGTCACTGCGAACTTACGGTGCAGGGAATCTCCCTGCCATAAATAACCATCCCCAGCTAAGAGAGAAGTGCCAAGCTGATCGAGGAAGCTGTTAATATTAAGGGTGGCCAACACTGACTGAACAGCTTCATTCACTTCCTCTGCTGCCATTCCTAAAACTACAGACTTCAAGTCTAAAAGAAAATCGATATCATCGTTCACAACTTCTCCTCCCGTTCGCTGACTGGCCAGTTTGAAATTTTACTGGAGAAATTCACTTCAACGGGAGAAAGCCCAGACAGGGCACTGAAGGGAGATTAGAATCGAGCAGTCAGGCTATTTTAGATCACAAATGACAATATTTTTAAAATCACAACGGCCTTATTGTTTCATAGGTTACATTAAGAAGCTCTAGTGCGTCTCTGTATGAATATTCCCTTAGGTGAAAGCTGAACAGATGTCAAGGAAGGATGTTCAAAATTTCTAATAATGCTAACATATTACAGCTTCTAAAGGCATCAAACAGTAATTTAATATTGTTTTAATTTTACAGATAAAGGCTATATATTAACAAATTTGATTAAAACCTGAAAATGTATTGTAAAATAGAATTAATTGAAAACTCCCCATACACTCTTTGAACAATTCTTGTTTAAACTACAGAGGGTTTTTTGTCCTTCTATTAGAAACACATGTAATGGCAGACAAACATGTGCAGACCTGTTTCTGCATATTTGTGGATGTGATTAAAATGGCAGCTGACAGTAACTTTTACAGATGCCTGCCTTGTGTGATCTGCAGGTTTATCCGGTACTTTATTTCTAGTCTTTTATTAGCTGAGGTCTCACCTATCACTTGAAAAGGATAACAAATTCCATCTTCGTTAGAAACCTGTAGGTCAACTTTTACCTTCTGTACTACATTTCTTACTGTTGAGATCTCCGGGTAGGACAAAATATTTCATTTGTAGAGCACACTTGATGAAGTCAAAGTTTAGTCACTTAATACATCTTAAAATACATTATATAGACTCTATTCAGTATTATTCGCCTGACCTATCTCTAACAAATATTTGTTAACTTCTGAAGGGAGTAGGTGTCACTTACTTTTATTTAGGGGTATCAGAATAAAAGGTGCCTCAATATAAATGTGCTTAAACACTTATGTGTTAAAATGTTGAAAACTATGTAATAACTTATGGCATTTGTAGCTGCAATAGGACAAAAAATTAATAAGTTAATGATGATTTGCAAGACACCATATTGAACAATTAACATGTTAGAACAGAAGAGACAAACAACCTAATATTTAAGTTGTCAGGTTGCTCTCAAAATGAACTAGAGGACGGATCAAGCAGGAAGTGTCACAGGTGACATAGTTACCTCCCTCTGTAGCGGAAGGTTAATAAACAGGTTCTTTACTGAATTTTGTATTGCTAAGTCAAGAGAGTGAAGAGACGCAGGCGGCTCGGCCACTTTAGGACAGAAAAGGTAGGGTTTTCTCCATAGTTAATTAGAAACAATGCAATCAGAACTCACTCATACATGACCACTGTGACTTTTTGAGAACTCTTTTTCTAAGATGTTGTGACATTGGTGACTTTATTTGAAGTGAATAGAAAGGGAAGGACAGAGAGCAAAGACATGAAATGAGGAGACGAAACCCGCACCAATGTCAGCTGCTTCTGAATGATATCCAGTAAAGACCAGTTTCTCCTGCCTCATGCTTGTCTGAAATTGTTCTCCTGTTAGGAGCTGAACCCCTTTTCCAGTCTATAGTCTCTTAGACCATTTAGATGTTTTCTAAAGGAGTGCCCTGTGTTAAGCTCCATCTATTATTACATCAACTCTGATCTGCTTGCATGTCAGTGCTGAAGAAAAGCATCTCCAAAGTGTGAAAATTTGACCTTTTTGCTTCCCTCTCTTCCATAAAGTCCAGATTTGTGGAGTTTATGACTTATAGCCAGGGGTGGAAATATAAAAATTTCTCCACCAGCCACAGTGGTTGGCACAGACAATTTTTTAATAGCCACCCAGACATTTCACCAGCCAGTTTTTTTCTTCTTCTTTCGATTACAAACCCCACAAGTACAAGCAAATAATAGAAAATGTATGATTTATTCTTAACCGTATGAAAGCCAATTTACTGACAATACGTACGCCACAGTGGCGGTGCGTTGCTCAAATTTACACGCCATTTCACACTTTAACCTGCATTTGGCCAATGGCGGGTGCTAATTTTCACCCCTGCTAACAGCTGTCCTGACGGCATATTCTCCTACCTGAACTGTAGTTCTCCGTAGCAGCAGCAAAGTTACCATAAGCCTCTGTCATTAATGCTCTTTTTGTCTGTTAGTTTAGGTACATGGTTGTATATTGGCTTTTATGCAGCAGTCAGAATATTTCCATTTTTAAGGCACAGATTAAGAAAATGTTCAGTGCTTAATTTTTTTAGTTTGTAATGAAACCCCTTTTTAACTTCTCCACAATCCCATCTCTTTCATGTCCTCTTTCATTATAGGTTTCTGTGGTGGATCTGATCAAGACAAAGCTAAATTTCCAATGGGAGCAGGAGATTTTGGTGTGGTCTCTCAGCTGTTGGAGGCTGCCCAAGAACATTCGACCACCGTTGGTAAAGTCTGGATTTCGGTGCTGTTTGTCTTCCGCATCTTCGTCCTCACAACAGCCGCTAAAGAAGTGTGGAACGATGAGCAGTCCAACTTCTTATGTGACACTAACACACCTGGATGTCAACTTGTTTGCTATGACAAGTCCTTCCCAGTTTCTCATGTTTGCTTCTGGGTTATGCAAATCATCTTTGTCTCCACACCAACCCTCGTTTATCTGGGGTTTGTAATTCATAAAATCCGCATAAAGAAGAAACAAACCACCAAAGATCAAGACCACCAATCTTCTAATAAAGAATCGAAGAGTAAGCCTGACGTGCCATTGGAAGGCGCAGTCCTGAAAATGTACACCACCAATGTAGTTTCTAAGATTCTGTTGGAAATAGTCTTCTTTGTAGCTCAGTACTACCTGTACGGATTTGGCCTTAAGTCGATGTACCCCTGTGAAGAATGGCCCTGCCTTACCAAAGTGTTCTGCTATGTGTCCCGACCCACAGAGAAAACAATCTTCATCATTTTCATGCTTCTAGTAGCTTTAGTATCTCTGCTTCTCAATGTGATAGAGTTGGCCTACATGTTTAAGAAGATAAAAAAGGAACATTATGAACATGACCATGTCCAAAGAAATATAAATAGTAACAACTGTTACAAAGCTCAGAGCTACGTGTAGGTTTAAAGACTCACTGGCAAATAGAAAAACTTAGTTTTTCTAAGTCTCTTAATAAAAATTCTCAAAACTGTGTGATTGATCTTCAAATCATTGTGTCACCTATGCACATAAAAAAAATTCAAATTTCTTTGAGCAAGTTGCAAGTGGTTATCTGAAATGCTTTGCTTTTATCTACATTTTAAATTGCTTTTGTCATGTTGATCAAAACCTACTATACGGATCTTTGTTGAATTGTCTTGAGCTCCACAACATTTAAGCATCTGTTCATCGTACAAGTCTTAACATGCAAAATGCCTGAACAAGTTGTCATAATGTCAATCATATTTTTAATTAATTTCCATTACACATTTTTATACATCTGCCCTGAAATGTAAAAATTTCTCCCATGTGAGTCCTAAGTTTCTCCAATGTAGGTAAATGTGTGGAGCATTAGATCAACCAGTTTTCTGAAATAAATTGATTGTACGTCTCATGAACCATCAAGAGGCAAATAACACCATGGTACATTTTTGGCAATGGAAGGACATTGTCACAAAGAGGAGTGAGGCTGTGACAGAGGAGTAGGGAGGGAAAACAGAGTAAGAGGCAGAAGAAGATGAGGACATCTGCCTGTTTCCATCAGTCCAGCATCATCAGACAATGGTCTGCGACCCACAAACAGATGCTGAAGGACTTTCTCCCATCCTGCTCCTCATTCCTTAACCTCATTGAGGAATTTTTCTCTGCATGGAGGAGGAAAATAAAGGAAGACTGCACTGTAATCCCTCCATGTTTCCTTAAGGAGATTGTCTATTGCTACTTTAATTTTTTTTTCTTTATGCTCTGTTTTCTGAATCAAAAGTCACAGTAAACGTGATTCTTGCCCAGTCTCTTGCCACTGACCTCCCATAGTCACAATTTGCAATTCTTGTCATCAAAGCTTAATGACAAGAATTAAGTCCTTGTTAACAGTAAACACTGATATGTTCATGTTTAAAAAAGAAACTGGCTTTTCCATTCTGTGTTTTTGTTAGTATAAATTGCTGAGAAATGTTCTGCTTTCTAATTGTCGAAAATGATTCAAGAAATTCACCAAAGCAGCTGAGAAAAACTGTAATTAGAACAGTGACAATTAGAACGTCTCAAGCTTTCTTTGAGACGTTTATTATTTCATGGAGCATTAATGGAGTAAATATTTTTAGTTTTCTTTATGACACTTGTTTTGCTTGTTGTGTTTTTTTCTTTTTCTTCATCTTCCTCATGGTTTTCATACTAGTCTTTCTATTCTTGTTTCATTACGTCAATGTAGAGTGTGATTTCCCAGTCTACTGGAAGAGTTGGAGGTACAGAGAGAGAGGGAAGAATGTGATCAGGAAACAAAAGTTAAGAAGGCTAAACGGGAAAAGAGAAGACGGAAATGACAGAATGAAATTGATCCGTGAATTCAAACAATTGTTTTTGCATCACACCATATGCCGCTTTAGAGGTTAAAATTAACAAAAGTGCAAGAGGTAAGATGTGAAAAATCTGACTTTTTCACATTTTTTCTGCAAATAATCACCCTAATTTATTTTTAAGCCATTCAGAGATTCTGAAATGTTGGGGTCATCTGTATACACCACATCTCAACCACTGTGTGCCAGCTCAACAAAAGGGTTGCTACCAATAACATGCATATATTTTGGTCTGATGTATATAAATGTTAAATATGATGGTGCACAACTATTCAGAAGATTTCAGTTGTGCTTAATCGGTTTACTGAATACTTTTACCCAGATGTTTTGGGAGTCATTAAGTTGTTTCGTTTTGTCTTTTAAATGTGAAACAGATCTTTGTTATTTTTGGTCAGCAGAGATTTTCTACTTTGAACTCTGCCATGGATGTGAATAAAGTGAGACTGTCCCATAACATTGTTATTTACAGCAGTAGTCCCCAAACCTCGGGCGCGGATCGGTACCGGTCCGTGTACCAATTGGTACCGGGCCGCGCAACAAATAATTAAATACTTCCGTTTTATGCATTATTTGAGTCTGGAGGGTCTTTATTTTGAAAATCCTTAAACAGCTATTAGCAGGGGTGGAAATTAGCACCCGCCATTGGCCAAATGCGGGTAAAAGTGTGAAGTGGCGTGTAAATTGGAGCAACGCACCGCCACTGTGGCGGGTTGACAATTTGAACAGAAAAAAAAAAGCTGCATTCAGTTTGAACTTCTGTCCACGGGAGGACTGACAGTCTGGAGTCCAGACTGATGCATTTACTGTCCATAACTTGCGGCCCTCGCTGTCATAATTTAACAAAAAAAAAAAATATAATTAAATCTCATTTTTATCAACCGCGACAGCCCATTGGTTAATTTTATTGACGTACATTGGGCTTGTCCAATGAAATTCCTCAGTTCTCCTTGGCCCGCCCCTCCCCTCTAAGTTTATAAATAGCTCCATTTCAGCTAACGGTTGCTGCTAACCGGAGTCCGAGCAAATGAGCGGATACGAGACGGAGCGGGTCAGAAAAACTACGACAAAAGCTAAAAAGCGCATAAACCCATTCAGAAAAATATGTCAAACTAACCGATATGTTAATTACTACACTAACTTTGACCCTTGGAGGAGATTCAGGAGTCTGTGCGTCAGACAAAGACAACAGGAGAAAGTGTCATTGATGCTGCTGTGAAAACCATGAAGTAAAATTGTTCCTGGAATGAATCCTGTCATTTAACTGCTTATACAGTGAAGTTGTGACACTTTCAGTATATAGTTGATTTTTCTACCTTTTAACTGTATGCATAAGTTAAGATCAATAAGAAGCATAAAATTCAGCCAAATCTCAAAACAAAGCTTTGTTTCTTCCTTGCAGTCTGAGGTTTTTGGAGGTTCCACATTTAAATCTTCCCATTATAGAAATACCTGCCATACATTTCTATAAAAAAATAAATTATTTTGGTTTAAAATTCTGGAAAAATGTGTGTGAACACTTAAGATCTATTCTCAGTGAGTCTATATGTTCTTCAACAGAGATCGTATTTATTAAGACAAAAGACAACTCATTAAATCACTGCTCTTTATTCTCATACATTTAGGCACCAATCAAACTAATCCATATAAATCAAACAAACATCCAAGCGTCACATATATCGCAAAATAAGAACTCGAGAGATCAACTTTACCCTCCTCTGCAAAGAGGATAGACACTTTTATGGGTGTTTGAAAATTTTTTTGCATAAAGGAATGTTTGATCTGAATGCTTTAGATTTGCAAAGACAAATAAATAGATTCTTGAAATCAAAGTACTTGCGATTTAAGAATAAAGAGAAAGCAACGGATCAACGCATGCTCAAACTAAATTCATGCACATCCTGTTCCAGAATTAGTTGCTGTTAGCATTTCGTAATAATTGTGACATTCAAAGATGTCACAAACAAAACATGATTGCAGGCAAACCGTAAAAAAGTAAAATCATGCTCAAATTTAGCTTTTCCTTTTCCTCCCCATCGGTCATAATAGATACTAAACTCTCCTGCTGATACTCAGGACTCTTTGAGAGGTCCATAATTTATTATTAGACTTTAAAATTAGGAAAGGTTAACATATCTAACATCAATAATGTATTTTGCTGTTTTCTCACACATTTCACATAGAAACTGGCATATTTATTACTTTTTTACTTCAAAGAGTAGTGGTGAGTTTAAGATGAGTTTGTAAACTTCAACAGTAAAAGTAAAATTAATACAACGCAAAAACGCTTGGTCCTTCAGTCCTGGTCAGTCAACGACAAAATAATTATTCAGCAAATGATTAAAAACAGCCAGCACAACATTTCAGCTTCAGTTAAGAGGCACATAAAAACAGACAAAAAACTAATTACTCCGGAGAAAAGCAGAGACTCTAAAGCTTCATATAAATCTGTTGATTTGGCCCCAAAAGACGGCAAGCTGCAGCTGAAGCTGCACTGACCCCTGCCACAGAGATGCAAACACATCTACAGCTTGTAAATCTTTAACAACTGTGCAAATTGTCCAGAGACAGAAGCAATCTGAAGACGAAAAACAGGAGGCACACACACAAAAAAATTAAAAAGACAAACATTGAAAAATCTGGCTTCCTGTAGCAAGCAGCGAAAGCAGAGGCCTTGCAAATCCTGTAACTATGCTACATGCTCTATATGTAAATGCTGCGGACGATACACGTTAATATATAATTCTGTTGATATATTGTTTTATGTCTCAGGTTGAAAAATATCCCTTTTTAACCCCTACACAAATGTCACCCTGAGATTTGATGAAGCAAAAATATCCTTCAAAAGGTTCAACAGTCCTGGAGCTCATTGGGTCGACAGAAGCCTCACGGTTACAGGAAATCAACACGGATGGAGAGAAAGTTACAATGAGTCGTCCAGCGAGGTCCGCAGACAGCCCACAGCAGGTTAATCTGGACATCTCCAGGTTTTCAGGCAAATTTTGGACCTACTAATGAAAAATGTGTTGATCTAGTGAAGCCTGTCGAACACGAGCCTGGATTACATTATTCAGTGTACGATATGTTCACCATGATTTCTGCTGAAGAAGCAAAACAGCCGACTGTGTCGTGTGGAACAACAGCGCCCTCTGCAGCATGTTATTGCCAGGGCCAGCCTTTAGCGAGGGCTTTACCAGGGCAGTAGTGTGGGGGGCCCCCAAGTCTTTGCTGTCTAAATTTGACTTCATATTTTGCATATAATAAATGGAAATTTTTCAATATCACTAAAAAGTTTGGGGGGGAGGTGTCTGTAAAGATTATCCAAACAATCGTATTCTCATCTATTGGGAATTATGGCTTATAGCTAATACAAAATCCCAAATCCGATTCCTCCAAAAAAATAAAATAAATAAAATAAAAATCAGCTTTACACAATACTTTGGTTTACATACTGGAGCTCCTTTTGCATGAATTACAGAATTGGTACACCCTTCTGATGTTTCTGGTTAAAGAGTGGATTAAATAATCCAACAGTTTTAACTAATTTTAATCCATTTGTTTGTGTTGGGTTTTTAATCTTCTAGCACACAGCTTTTAAATTTCCCCCAAACTGTCTAATGGACTTGGCTCTACAATCCTTGCATCTTCTTCCACAATATTTTTTCCCTCCACTCAACTTTCCGTCATTATGTGTAGATTTAGTACTCTGAACAGGCAGCTTCTTTGGGTGGTTATATATCACATGACCACATCAATAAACCTCTGTGCCAAATTTTCTTTCATTACATTTTTTCCTTAAGTAGAAGGAAAGTTTGAGGTTTTTATTAGCCGTGTACAAACTAAATGAACAGAAATATTGCTTGATTGTTTTGTGTTTAATGAATCTAAATGGGATGTTTTACTTTTTGAACTTACAGATGAAGTAATTTTGAGATAATATTCAAATTTATTGTTGTACACCTCCAAAGGTGTCTCAAATAAATATGTTCTTGTTTGTTTTTTTGGTGTAGTTCAATCTCCACATACAGGCATCTTAACATTTCAGCACATTTTTGTGTGGATAAAGACATTTTTTAATATACTTATGAGGAGCTTTTTATAGAAGATAGATACAAAGATAAAAAATAAAATAAAAACTGGAGTTGATGTATGTCTTGCTATTTATTGTAATGTGTATGTGGAAAGAAAATCTTGCCCTATAATCCTAAATCCAGCCCTGGTTATTGCAAATGCTTTTCACTGAAGTTTCACTTTTTTTTTCTTTTTTTTTTGCTCTCAAAATGTGTCATTTCCAGTCAGATAAACTCTGATCAGTTTATGGCTTCCAGGAACAGCAGCACAATGTGTACTCTACTCACTACTGCTCTACTCCACTACTAACTAAGCTGGTGTTTCTTACATTAAGCTGAAGTTCTGAGCAAATCTAACAAGATCAGGACAAACTATCAGACACTGTTGTTTCATTCTAAGTAGTGCATACTAATCTGATATACATTTAAACATTCAGAAACAGATTCCTAGTCTATTGAATTTATAGACTTGTCAGGTATTTATCACGTTTGACTCAGTTTCTTAAATCTGACTTGTCAAAGTGCAGCTACATGAGAGAATAGGGGTGAAATGCATAATGAGGTTAGGTTAAAATTAATAACACACCGGGTCTGTAGGTCAGTGAAGCTCCTGTAGTGTCTTTCAGATCCCGTCATTTTAGATAATCAGCGCAACGTACGCAGAATTTTAAACCCACTTTAGCGTCAAAATCCACATTCCAATCTGGCTGGAGAAAGGAAATAAAACCTGTAGCGTGAGTCAGAAACACAGTAATGATTCCCTTATGAGTCCTTTTATTTTGTTTTTTTACTTATTGGCCTTCAGTTTGAGCTGTGCAACCCTGGCTTGTCCCAGTTTCGTCTTAATGTGAACGTGCTGCTCAAAGAAGCTGACGATGGCCGGCTCGTTGAGCAGCGAGGCCAGGACCTGCTCAAAGGAAAACGACCAATCTGGATCCGGCTGCTCCGCCGCCCCCTCCTGGCGACTGTGAGAGATGGAGGCGTCCGAGGTCTCCTTAAGGGAGGCCTCTTGGGTCGGAGACGCCTCCACAGAAGCGGCGGTGCTGGCAGGCTGCGTGGCCTCGGCGGGCGGGCTGCTTGGCTCCTGCAGCCTCCGGCCAACCTCCTCCATCCTCAGGAGGAGGCTGGTCACGTGGGCTACGGCCCGGTACAAGGACTCCTCCTCCGGGTCGCCGTGGAAGATGTTATAGAGGGTTTTGGAGAACTGGATGAACTGAGCCTGAGGTGGGAAATGAAGACGATATCGTTCTATAGGGGTGATTTATTCCTTAAAGTAAATAAACAGACAATTAGATTAATTACCTGATTAATTCTTGGTAGATCCTTGATTGTTTCCTCCTTTTTAAGTATTTCATTTTGCCATTGTTTCAGATAGGCCTGAAGGTCAACCTTTCCCCTGCCTGTTGGTTTGACAGGCGGAAGAGGATCAGATGAAAACACAAACGGTCTTCAGGATATCTTTGACATCTTTCATGTCAAAGATATCCTGTTTTTCCAGACTTATCATGAAGAGCCCTCCGCCCTATAAAGTCGTTATAAAAGGCAACAGTTCACTAGAAACTTATGGCAGGTATTTCTACCTTGTTGAGGTTTTCAGTGTGGTACCTGCAAAACTAGAAACTCTAAGGAAAAAAGCTACACTAGAGTAAAAAGGAAGGAAAAATAATAAGGTAATGAAAGCAAGGAAGGAAGAACACATGGAAGAAAATAAGGATATGTGGAAAGAAGGAAGGAAATGACAAAGAAATGGCAACAAAGGAGGAAGGAAGGACACCAGTAAGGTAAAGACACATCACTTGTGTCACACATGTGGAAAAAAATGACAGAAGGAGGAGAGGAAGAAAGGAAGGGAACAAAGAAAGGGAATATGGAAGAAATTAAAGAAAGGAAAGGACACCAAGGAGAAAAGAAACAAGGAAGAAAGTAGATTAAAGGAAAGATACCAGGAAGGACATAAGTACAGAGAGGACAGAACAAAGAGGAAGGAGAGCAGGAAGGAGGAGACAAGAAGGAAAGAAGAAAAGCTATAAGTAAACGACAGGAGGAAGAGACAGAGGAGACAAGGAATGAAGGAAGGAAAAAAGAAAATGCACAAAAGAAAGAATAAAGGATGTAAAAAGACATGCAGAAGAAAAGAGAAAAAGGAAATGAGTAAAAACAAGAAGAGATGCAAGGCAGAAAAAAATACACAAGTGTGGGAGCAAGAAAAGGAGGAATAAAATAAGAAAAAAATAATGACAATGAAAGAAGGAAGTCAGAAAGAGAAAGCAAGGGAGGATAGAGGAAAGGACACAAGAAAGGAAAAAGGAAGTACATGGAGATGAGAGGTAGAAAGGAAGACATGAGGAATGATACATGTATCAAAGAAGGACTTTACTCCAGACATAAAGGAGAAAGGAAAGAAAATAAAGGAAGGACACAGAAAAGAATGGAAGCACAACTTTTAGAGTATGAAATAAGGAAGAGTTAGGAAGCATTCTTTCTCCATCCGCTGTCTGAAAATAAAAACCCAGACTTTTCCAGTCTGCATAAGAAACCTGAGAATAGAGCTGCAAATATAGAAGTAACCCTACCTCTTTCAGGACTTTTTCTTATGACACCATCTTCAGGAAGATCGAAGGCTGAAAAAGAAATGGGTGACATGTTAAAACTGTACCGAGGAAAACCTTCAGACAAGACTCAATTATGAGAGTCAGAAAAAAAGGGGAGAAATTTGAGATTTTAGGGAGAAGAAAAAGAGTAGAGGCTAACCAGCAAGTCTGGTCAAGTGAGAGGAGTCTTCAATTGTTGGAAGAAATTGCTGGACTCTTTGTTCCTTTAAGTGCAAAGGACTACCTGTGAAAGCTAAAGAGACAGTCTGTGAGAGCACTGAAAGCAGAAAGGACAGAGAGGTGGCAGAGAATCCACGGCAGAAGACGGCAGAAAACAGAAATTAAGACAGAATCCAATATAGTTTTGTAAAAATATAAGAAAAGTTTAAGACATGCTGACCCTTAGAAAATAGGTAAACAGTCTGTGATTAAATTACTTTGTACTTATTAAAAAAAGTTTTAAATTTATTAGCAAATTTCACCATATGTGATGTGTTGCAGAAAGACGTTTGAAAAAAAATCTACTACATCACAAATAAAAAAACAATTACTGCATCTTAAATCAATTTCTATTTGACGAAAGGGCTGAGTTTTCTTTTTTTTCCATTGCATGAAATCATTCTTTAAAAAATGTCAAAGTCTGTAAAACGTCCAATCTGCTTTTGTGTATGTTTTATTCTGCTTCTTGAAGAACTTTGTGAATTTCATCTTGAAAGGCACAAAAAATAAAATAAAGTTTTGTTTACTTCAGAAATGTTAACAGGGTTTGTTAAGGACACCAGGTAGAGGTAAACAAGTGTGGCATACAAACTTACTAGGCCTTGTAGGTTTGCATTTTTTTCTCTGAAACATTTGCGTGTGAGCCAAACATTTGCAAAAATTTACAAAAGGTGGGAAAAAACTTCTTCACATCATTACGTATATAAAAAAAAATGAAATTGGGGGCAAAAAAAGGTTGAATATGTTTTGAAAGAATTTGTATCTCAATACCTCTGAGCTCCAAGCCCCACTCATGACCACATGTGGGTGCAAGCATGCGTGTTGCTTTCATGCATTGATTAAACAATTATCCCAACAAGTCAAGCAAATATCATTTCATCTGCCTGATGGCTTGGTGCAGCATTAGCAGCAGCGCCTGAGGTCCACACTTTAATCTGACACAGAGACCTTCTCCTGTGTCAATCTCAATTCAGTTTACTTAATTTTCTCCGTGTAATCCAATATGCTCCACTTTTTTCTTTTTCTATCTGACACTTTGTGGATGGGAATGCAGGGAAACTGATAACTCCTCCTGCGCTTTAAAGGAATGAAGAGTTCAATTCCTCCTGCAGTAAACAAAAAACAAAGATGATGTAACTGAGCATTCGCTGCCCTTTGTGACTGATAAGTGCACCCAGCTGCTGCACCTTTTGTTAGGGCTGAAAGATTCTCTGCTCAAAGAGCAAATGATTCGATTTCCTGGACCAATAAAATGTCTGGAGCGGCACCTTTTGCTTGGGAAGAGGAAGCGGATGACAAAGGCAGCTTCCCGTTGCTGATTTAGGCCGAATCCCAACAAAATAAGGTGACTGGCAGCACCCTGGTGTGACCTGTCCTTGGTGCTGCAGCGCTCGGCCCTCTCCATGAGACAGGCTGTGCAGCTTGATGTTTATTGGCCTGGCACAGCACCACTGGTGACTCAGGGCTCATCTGCTGCTAAGCTGTCAGTTGCGATCTGAGCAGCTCTTTCACTGCGCCGCTCCTGTTTGTAGAGGAACCATCCCACGGCAGAAAAGCCCTTGCGGCTCCTGACACCCATCGTTGCCATGGCAAGTTCCTTCATTCAGCATGGGCTATTCTTACCCCCAGCCTTCGAGAAGGCGGTGACACATCACGGAGATAAGAGCCACACATTCAAGGACAGCGTCTTGCCCGAGGCTGAGCACCGCTCGCCCTACAAATCCTGACTTTTGAAATGACAAGCCGTATGTTTTAAAGCCGTGTAGAAAACCCACAGCTGGATTTGAACTGTCTGACTTTAGCTTTTGCTTGTTCCTCAAGACTGGTGTAAAGTGAACGTGTTGGAAAATCATCTGTGTTAATATAGGAAACTAAAAATAAACAATACGATGTTCTGTAAACTGCAGGGATATAACTTTACAGATTTTAGATTAAACTGTCTCAACTGCTAAAAAAAAACAGTTACCACAGTAAATAAAGAAATACAGCTATGAAAAAATTCATAACACATTAAACAGATTTTTAATAATAAACATTTTTTGAGAATCATACATTATTATTTTTACTCTTTACATCAGTCTATTAGCTAAACATCCAGTAAAATATATTGAAGTTTATGATTAAAACATAAAATGTGTAAAAGTTTGTGGGGTGTGAATACTTCAGTAAATCGCTGCATTGCGTTGTTTGAGGCCTTCAAAGGTTCAAAATATGACAAATTGTAATATTGGCCCAGTCATTCATCACTAACCTGGCGGCAGGTGGAGCTTGAAGAGAAACTTCAGCTTATTTGTGAAAGATGCTCCGTATAAGGTATCTGTGGAAATAAAATCCTTTATAGTACAAGCAGTAGCGAGGAGAAACGACGCGCTGGACGACCGGAGAAATCCAGCAAACGTACCGAGAGCGTAGCAGAACTCCTTAAAGTTGATGAGGCCGTCCTGGTTCTCGTCGATGAGGCGGAAGACCCAGAGGGAGAGCGTGCTCTTGGAGGCACAGAAGCCCCAGGGCTCCAGCAGGGAGAAGAGCTCGCTGAACTGCTGGAATCCCAGCTGGTACTGCTCCAGATAGGCCAGGCTGGGGTCATGCTGGAGCAGAGCTGGACTCTTCATCTTCCAGTAGCAGCTGAGGAAATGCTGCCTCTGAAAAGAAGCGTGATCTGATCACTATTTTATGTGTTTTTTTTTGTTTTTTTAAAGGAAAGAGTGCTGTGTAATGTTATGGACTCACTTTGAACAAGTTATAAAGCTCGTCAAGCTGCAAGGCCGTAAACCGGACATCTTGGGACACAACTCGGATCTGAAACGAATATTAATTAATCATTAATGCCATGGTAAATAGGCCTGCCATGATAAATTTTACAGGACAATACATTGTCCTAGTAATATTATGATACCATTTCCAAGTAATATATTGATAATGTCATAATAATGAAAATTTGCCCTTTAAAAGACCAATAAACTTTAATTTATAAAAAAAATTAAAAATAAATAAGTAAATAAAAAGAAACACTGGAAGATCTTTTAAATATCCAAAATAAAACACCAAAAACAATAAATAAAACTGAAAAAAACCCCAACACACTTACAACCAAAACCATAACTAAAATGGATTATGATATCTCTGAAAAAATTTCCCTTAAAAAAATATCAATTACCAGAATGGAAATTGAGCTCATTTCAATTTATGATGGGATTAATTGCTTTTTGCGTCAGGCTTAATAATTACATTCACCACTGTGAGCTCACTCACCACGTTTTGCTTGGTTGTGTCCTCTAGCGTCTGGATGACATACAGCTTGTTTCTCTTCCGTGAACTCTCAACTTCCTCTGATCGGAAGTGTCCGTATTTCTGCCACAGGAGAAGTTAGACTTATCAAGCAAAAACCAAACATTGCTGATTAAAAGTGAAACGGGGAATTTTTTTAAAAATAAAATACCTCATAGGCTTCTCTGATCAACTCGCTGATATCCACACTGACGTGAGATGTTTTGTTGTTGTTGCCCACTGAAGCCTGCTGCACCGTTGGGGGCAACGGGCTGTCTTTGTTAGTCACGCTATCAAAGAACCTGAAGGAGAAGTTTAGAGCATTTACGCTTGAAATGCGGTAATCTTCCTTGCTTTTGGATGCATTCGGACCTGTTGAGGATGGTGACCGCTTCTGCGTCGTCGTTGCAGGTGATGAGGGCCTCCATGTTGTAATCCAGCACGGCGAGGCCGAGCTGCAGGATGGCTTTTATGCCGTCGTAGAAGAAACAGTCAACCACGTTGACGGCGCTCTCGATGGGCAGGACGCTGATGAAGAGCGTGAGGAACCACGACAGGGACACGGACGAGAAGAAACTCAGATCCGTCATGTGCTCCACCAGCTGCGGGAGGTTTTCTCTGATCAGGTCCTCGAACACCGCCTGGTCCACCAGAGCGCCTGAAACGGAAAAAACGGTCGCACGTCTCGACTGCGTACCAATAAGAGACGGCAAATTAAAGTTTCAGAATCCACTGCAAGCAGTTTCACCAATAATTCGTCGGTTGAAATAGTCCGGCAGCATCCTCTCACAGACAGCCACCAGCAGCCAGAACGCCTCCTCTTCCTTGGCGTACAGCAGCAGGACGGAGGTGAGAATGTTCATGGCCTACACGGGGCGAGGAGCACACTGATTCAGTGCTGTCAGAAAAAACGACCTTTGACCTGCAGCACCGGCAGAATAAGACTTGGCAGCAACTCAGGAATCTGATCTCTATTTTCCACAGAAACAGCCGCATGTGTGCAATGTTCCCATGACAACAAGATGTTTGTAGTACTATGATTGTGTAACAAAGCTGGAGAAGAGACCAGGGACAACAGGTTTGTTAAATTTCTATAACTTAAAAGAAGGGAGTATTATGCAAAAGTCAACTATACCATGTTACAATGTTACTCCCTCATCAAAAACAAAACTGGAGTCAAAATATCATACAAAGTATGAAACGCTACCAAGAAACGTTGTTAAAGATCTAATGGAGAAACGTTGTGATGATGTGCTGAAGGCAGAAAGAGCAGAAGCTTCTTAAAGAGACAGATGCCCAATTTCAAGGCATTAAGTTGAAAAGTCAAATTTCTTTAAAGTCATGTTTGAAATATACGGCATTTTTATAACAACTGAATGTAACATATTTACTTGATTGTACTAAAAAACAGGACCATGTGTCTGGAAAATACATAATGCTGTCCCTTTCAACACTCAATTTTATATTAAAAGGAGATAAAAACAAAGGTTCATTTCACAGAGATATCCAGACATTTTGCTATCAATTAGTTAAACGCTTTTCAGATACATGTATAGTTATCTATGAATATTCAGCTTTTCTATTTGTTTGGTTATTTTTGCTTTAATTTGGTATGAAGTCAAAGTAAAACTTCCACATGATGTTTTAAATAATATATCTTTTTATCTTATAGTTTTTTGAGAGAAAACAGAATCAACTAAAATCTGTATCAGCAGGTCAAACTTAAAGAATAAATTAACAGATTTGAAACTGAATTCGGATCAATGTATTAGATGTATTGATCAATTCTGATCAATACATCCACAGTGAAAGAAGAGTCCTGACTACCTGTTGTGCTGTCATCAATCTAAATATACAGAAAGCAATAGAAACCTTTTTTTCTCCCCTGCCATTATTTTATAAAAACTTATATTTTTTTCTAAAACTAGCTGTGGGTTTAATATCATTTTTAATGAAAAGAAATACGCCACTGCTTGGTCTCTAAAAACTGGAGACTGAAGTTTGCATGCATGCTTCCATCTCATCAACTTCATTCCCACCACAAATTAAAAGATCAACTTATCCGTCTTAGACATTAAACTCCATCGTTGGAGACAACCCGAGTACCTGGCAGTATCCGATTTTCGGGTTTCTACAGGCGTATGCAGTGAGGACTCTGCGCAGGGCTGAGATTCCCGTGTCGCTCTGAAACGCCGGGTGTTCTGGGAGAGAGCGGTGCAGGTCTCTTTCGATCTCGTCTGTGGCCAACGTGCTGGTGCCCAGAGACTGCTCCACCAGCTCAGTGTAGTAGCCGGGGTGAGTGGCCATGTCGTTTACTGCTCCTGCAAACCCACAGTGAGCCCAAACACAAACACGGCAGTGTTTTCACACGGTTTAGATGTAATCTACTCAAAGTGTTTGCCTGCAGAATACAGGAGTGATATTTGATGTAAACCTGAAAACAGCATCCACAGCTCTCCCCTCAAAGACTCGGGAACGCCTCGGACAATCAAATCTCGTGTCTTCCTGGTGAAAAACATACTGGTCCCACGTCCGTATTCAGAGAAATGGATGTTCCAAGACTGCTCCTTCATCTTCTCTTTCAGCTGAAAAACAAAGTAAATCTTCTCATTCACATAATTTATCAGTCTTCAATTTTCAAACCTCCAGTCTAAAAAACACTCATTATGAGAATGGACGACTGTGTGTGAGCTATCAGTGAAGAATTTGACGTGCTCTTTCTTTCTCAGCGTAATGCATTATGCAACATACAACTTTGATTAATTTTAGACCTAAAAGCTGAATTCACAACTTTGAATTTACTGTGATTTTGTCAAAGTGAGTGAAAATTAGGCATATAATTTTAGGCATACATTCAAATTTAAACAAATACACCCACTAATATTTATCTAAATGTTCCATAGCAGGATTTTGCTTTTAGGCTTATTTCCGTTTATAGTCTGTGTAATTAAAGTCAAAGATTTTCTCATCCAGCCAAACTGAGACATCCAATGAAACACATTGGTCAGAAAATTAAAATAATGTAAACTTCTGTCAAAATGACGAACAGGCTTCAAACTCTCCGTCGTTGAAAAAAAAAAAAAGGTCAAATACGGAAAATATATACTTCTATTTTTTTCTGTTTACCATTTTGGGATCGAGGTTTTCAACGTCTTGAGGGTGGAAAACAGTCATGAGAGCCTCGGTGCTCACAGCCTTGCTGGTGTCTTTCTGTCCCACCATGAGAGTCACATCCTCCGGATTGTCCTCAAAGTGATTTATGAGGGACTGGCATTCGCCTCGTATGGCCTTAGCGGTAAAGACACGCCGTACATCAGTCTGCTGTCAAAAAGCAATACAAACTGCAAGATGAAAATAGCCCAAGTAAAACAGGCAATCTTTTTACCTCTGATGAAGCCGAGTGCTGTGGGCTGGCACTGATCCCACATCTGCTGCGGATCGTGTTAGCAAGCCGCTGGTAGTCCCGCACCTCGGAGAAACGCAACGCTCTCTTGCCACGCACGCATACGGTCAAAGCCCGGCTGCTGGAATCAGGCTTCTCGACATTAATGACCTGCAAGACAGCAATATGGGCCGACTGGTCAGCAAGGGTACGGGATTTAGTGCTTGGTCACTACTGATTTAGAAATACCGCTTTACCTCTCGCATTGGAATGATGATGTGACATTGGCTTCCGTCCTGACTGGCAAAACAAAGGTAGTTCTCGGACAGGCAGATTTTGCCAAGCGTATTAAAATGACTGAATGGCACCCATAGGAAGCTCTCGTGCACTTCTAATAAGTTTTCCTCTTTGGGAAGCCTGAAAAATGCCCTGAATTGCTCACTTTTTGCATGAGCTTCAAGGCCTCTGTGGGAAAACGAGTAACAGAAACCACACCATAAGAAAAACATCACAATAAAAATAATAAATTAGCCTATTCTTTCCCCAGGTTTCATTTTCCAGAGTAGCTGTAAACAGACCAGTACCTCTTGGTAATCTGAAGAGGGTCAGAGAGAGCTGGCTCTCCCTGGAAAGCCTCTTTATCAAACAGACGCTTGATGGAGTAGTTAGCGAGCTGCTCCATGATGACAAACGTCTCATTTAGATGCAGCAGCATGGAGAAATAATGATCCTCCCCATGAGCCAAAACATGGATGCTCTCAGTCAGGATAACATTCGATGTTTTCTCCAGCCTCCAGATCTCGTCCCAGGAGATGATCAGTTTCACTGCAGAGTCAGCACAACAAACCCATTTAAAAGCAATTATCTCGAAGGCAATGCGTCATCAATTTTACAACTTTACTTTTTCAACTGTGTTCAGGCTTGTGATGCAAGCCATTATTCACACAACTGGAAGATTTACATGTAAAGTAATCTTTTAATTTTTATTAAGCCCACATTTCTGTATTAAAATGTTTTTATTGGTCTGATATCATATTCTAATGTTAAATACGGTGTTTTTAATAAGCTGCAATCAGGAGATCATCAAAACTAAGAAATACAAAAACCCAGTTTGTTGGGAATTAATTTATTGAAATAAATTAGCTTTTCTGATATTCTAATGGATTCAATAACGACATTCTCAAGGCCAAAACTGAAAACAATAAGAAAACGCTGTGATTTCCACTCAGCATTGTTTCCCTGCTACACACGACAGCAACACTTCATTTTCTCCAAACAACTGTCACCAATAATCTATACAAGGGAGGCAAGTCATGAATTTATGTCACTTTTCGCCACATAATCAGTCTTTGTTTTAGTAATGTAGCATTTACCCACGCTACGGTAATGAAGCTGTCAAAACGCTGCTCACCTTCTGCCATTTTAGCTCAAGTGCTGTCTCCATTTGGCTCAGACACAGATAAAGAATAATTCAGTGGAAGCTAGTTATCCTTAACAGAAAGTATTTTTTACCTGATAAACTTCATGCTTATAAAAAACACCAACAGTTGCCTTTTGGTCAGGCTGTTTACTTCCTGCTTTATCTTTCCTGGATGTGTCACAAATTGTATTTTCTTCATTACTAAGATTTAGGTTGCTGCTTCCTTTAAATCTAAGATTCCAGTTTTTCAATAATACTGACACAAGAAAGTGATTCCAACAGAGAAACAGTTTTTAATAGGTCAGCTAAAATCCATGTCTTCCCATCTGTCTTACTTTGGTCAAGTTCTCCCACACTTCTTGTATAGACAACATTGTTACAAAAGTGCAGACTTTATCCTGTAACTGTGGCACCAAAAAGTGGTCACACATCAATTTGATCACTTTTCATTTAAGTCTTTATTTTCAAAAAACAGTCAGTGTGATAGTTACTGAGAGATTTAAATCTGGTGTAATAAAACACTTGATCAGTCATTTGTTAGTGACATTCTGTTTTACTAAGTGACAGAAAATGGGTTTTTTTTCCAACTTCAGAAATGTCTTAACATTTTTATGCTTAAAAAGCAACTTAAATTTAATTATTTATTTCAAGATTCCCCAAAACAACTACTTATAGCTTTTTTTTTTCTTTTTTTTTTCAAATAACAAAAATGTTTTAAAACTTTTCCCTGCCCTTTTCAATTCTACACTGAGTCAGCTGTAATAACCCTTTCACAATTTTGGAAACAGCCAACAGCTATTTCCCCTTAAAGCCATTAAAGCCCCAGTTTGTAGCTGATACCAATTACAGCACTCTTAGTGACATTAAAACAACATTTTCTCGACAAAATGACGCACACGTAACAGCACAGGCATCGCTTACCCTCGGCTCCCAGAAGGTACGAGTAAAAGCACAGAAAATTTGTGCTGAGGTAGAGCCAGCCCTGGCAGGGGACTTTGCCTTTCCAGTAGCTGCATGAGTAATATGTGACCAGCTTTTCCTGGGCGGGCAGCTCGAACCACTTCTCAAACCTCAAAAGGGCTTCTCTGAATTTCTCTGGATCGTCCTCCAGCACCAGAGAAGTCTTCCCTTCTTCAGCAATAAGACCCTGAAAAGAAAACAATATCGATGCCTTACAGAAGTATTAATACCACTGGAACCTTTAGATGTTGTCACAATACATCCATAAAAATCAATGTATCCTATTGGGATTGAATGTGAAAGTCCAAAACCCAGCACATAATTAAATAAAAGAAAAAAGGGCAAAATGTTTTGTTTCTAGATGTGCAAAGCTGGTCTACATTTACAACTTACTGAAAAAAATCCAAACTGGTAGTTGTAATTGAAGTGAAATATGGCTCTATAAGTACTCCTCTGCACTTAATTATACATGCACACCACACTTTTCAGATTCTTATTTCCATAAATACCATATATATCTAAAACTTTTTGTATCCATGTATCACTTCCCTTCCATTTCTCAGTTATACACCATGGTGAGTGTGTTTATCACATACAATCCCACATAATTCAAGACAATCTGTGACTGCAAAGTAAGATAAAATTTTTTTTAAAAATACAAAAATTTAAGATGCATAAATATTTCATTTAGATACTCGACAATAGCCTTTATTTGGCTGAGTTTTTAGGATTACTTCTCTTACCAAGTGGAGTAAATGTTTGTGAAAACATGTAATTCTCTGGTTTTTAACAGCTTCTTACTCTAATCTTCCCCTGTACGAAGCTGGTGATGTCTTCAGTGGAGTCAAACACAGAGAGTGTCCTCATGATGTTCTGCTGCAGCCAATCCCAGTGCTGGTCGATTTCTTCTTTGGTGACCCCTGACCCCAGGAACAGTGAAAGAAAGCAAATAAAAACAAAACGTTGCCCACTCCAACTGATCACCTTTTTAAATCTGCATGAACTTAGCTGATAAGTTAACAGTATTTTTTTTATATAATAATAATTTGTGAATTTTGCTGAATAGACCCACAATTTCACAGTCTTTTGTATAATAATCTGTGTACAAGATCCTAAAAATGCTTGATTCAGGTTAAAAAGCCAGCAACATACCACATGCTATGGACCAGTAGACCTGTGAGTCTGGTGTGTGGTGCAATATGCGGTAAGGAGCAACTTTGGATGTTGAGTCCAACACAGTGTCCAGAGTTCCCACAAGCAGGCCTGTAAGACACAGCAGATACAAAACCAGTGTGCCACTCTCAATCTGCTGCCAAAACAAGCAGAAAAATATCTGAATAATCTACAACTATCACAAGAATTTAATAAAAAGTCTTAACTGTATGACCACCTAAAACTGTGTCAACTTGTACAATTACACAGGATGATTGATGATGAATAATTTAAACAGTACAGCACCCATCAACGTTAATGGGTCCGTTATTATTTTTTTAATACTTGGATCACAGTACAGCTTTAAAAACATGGCCTGGCAGCGGATATTAATAATGGCCCCAGCTCTATATTTAGTCAAATCTGTTACCTTTACACCCGCTCTCCATCAAGCCCTCCATGAATTATTAACAATGTTGCACTGAAACCGGTTTCTAATGGGCTGGATCAGTATTGGACCGGCCTCCCTGCTGTCGGCTCCACATATGGGCTCAAAATGAGCTGCCAAGTCGTAAAGCACTTGGCACAACCAAATCAAGTGACACCATTCATCTACTTATCGAGACTGAAAAGTATGTTTCTGATTTAAAAAAATAAAATAAAATCAAAGCAAAAAGGAATGTAGCCTCCTGAGTCATTTTGTTAAGTGTATCACCTCTGCTGTCTTCATTTAAACCATATATGGTATTTTTAGACCCAATCCTGGAAACCACTTATGCTAGTAATTATCTACCACTTACCTTCAAGCTCTGGTAAGTGTTTAGAAGGTGTATCTAACAATGCCTGTGTCGGCCCTGCAGGCGGGATTATTATGACAAAGGGCTTCAAACGTGGGCTTTAAATAAATATACACTGAAAAGAATCCAGATTTATTATCTCAAAAACCAAAACCATAAAAGAATTTGGATGTTTACAGTCATAATCCTCCAAAACCTATGTTTTATAGTTTATCTACATATATTTAAACTTAAATATGGATTAAATATGTATGTATCTAAGCAAGTGGCAGTCTCCAATCATGATGGTCTGTGGGGGTTTTGATTCATAATATATACATGAAAAATGCACAATTTAGTCTCAAAACATCAATATTTAGATAAGCCAAGCTATTTATTGTTATTATTTATTTACAAAAAATAAAAACAAGCACCAGCTTTTGACTTGTGTTGTGGTACAGTTGCTTTTCTTGATCACTCACAGTATGTTTACATCTACAGTGGCTCTCCAAAGTGTCTGCACTGCTGTTCAAATGTAAAACAGAACACCAGGATGCATAAGTTCACAGCTTTTTCCACAAATAATGTTAGATCTATCCTGTGAAATTCAACTGAAACACAAATATTTGCAAACGACAAAATAAAAAGACTCTTTAGTAGCACTGTAAGAGGTTCCCATAGCTTCACTTAATATTTAAGCCATCAGTTTGCAAAACCCCTGTTCAGGAGAGCTCTCAGATTCAGTCTCAACTTTTTTATTAGGCCATTTTAAAACCTTTACGTCCCTCTGTGTGAAATTAGAAAGAGAAAAAAAAATTCTTAAAAAATCATTTAAAAATGCTAGAAACCTATGGACTTGGCAGTAAATTACAATTACATAATGTGTTACTTTCCCACATACAGGGAAACCTGTAAAAACAGAACAAAATGGATGCTTTTATGTTCTGTCGGCTTGATTATATGTATTCACTATTGTCAAGTAAAAAAATACAACATCCAGCATGCAGCTGTAGCTGTTAGTCTTGGCCAACACCAAGGAATATCACACAAGCCCTTAAAACACAGCTCTGGCTCAATGTTTGTGAAAGGATAGGTATTAAAACGCTGCTATTAATCTGGCAGACTGAACGGTCTCAGGCCTAAACGAGTCCCAGAGCTGCATGTCAGGTCTGAACCGTCTCGACTCGTCAGGTCACAGGAGATCTGTTCACTCTGAGTTTTCAGGAGCAGAACCAAACAATCTTTAGTTTCTATGATCCTCAGTTCTTGATCAGACTTCCTAAAAGGCCGAGACGTGCAGAAACCGTTGGCTCCTTTAAACCAGAACTGAAAACATTATTGTTATAAAGATTTTGTGTACAAGTCAATGTTTATTTCAATCATTTCATTTTTACGATGCTTCAGAGATTTGTGTTTTTAATTGATATGTTAGTTTGTTTTTATGATACGATTAAATATTTTCCTTTTATCGTATTTTTCAACTGAATTTCCTTTTTTACTGTAAAGCATTCAAAACTCTGTTGTGCGTATGGTGCTGTGCAAATAAACATGGCTTGTGTTTAATATATTTTGTTACTATAATAAAAAAAATAGAAAAGATTTATCATGCAGAAACTCCAAAAGATGTTTATAAAGTTAAAACAACAATAATTTGGGTTGATGTTTATGGGGCGACTTCTTAAATATGGCCGATTTATACAGAAATCAACAAAGTTACTGCAGGTCCAACCTGAGAAAATGTTGATTTCTTTTCCCTTCAATATATTTTTAGAAAACCAATGATAAGACCAAAGAGTAGCAACTCATAACCATATTTAAAGAGACACTTTTTGTCACCGTTTGCTTCAGCTTTGACAGCATTTATAAGGGCTGCACAATGTTAGTAACTACATGTTACTACATGTTAATAAAACATGTAGTAAGAGATAATTTTAGTAAATGGGATAATGATGTAGTGCACAAATAACAAAAAAAAATTTTGTCTTTTTGCTTTGAGCTTAAAGCAAATCTTGATCTGGGATAAGGAATTATCTTTTCAGCAACAGGAAAAGGAACATAAAATTCATCATATCCAACTGAACATAAAAAAAAAGTAAAAATTCTTCTGTTAAACATCCAGTGCTATCCTATTTTTGATTCTTAGCATTTGTTGGTTATTTTGTCTCTCCAGAGTGAAGATTTACTACAACAGATTGTCATTTTTTCCAGTATTTCCCATTTGCAGTCTGAGGGGTCCGTATGGAGCATTTAGAGGAAATAACACAACTTAAAAGATAAAGAAATCCTTACACAACACATGAAATAACACATGGGTTCACAGTGGCCTAGTCGGTAGCACTGTCACCTAGTAGCAAAAAGGTACTGGGGAAGTTTGCATGTTCTCCTAGTGCATGCGTTGGTCCTCTGGCTTCCTCCCACAGTCCAGAAACACGGCTGATTGGCCAAGTGATCTCTCTATATTGTCCTCATGTATGAGTGCATGCATGATTGTTTGTCCTACGTATCTCTGTCTTTCCCTACGATGGACTCATAACCTGTCCAGGGTGCAAACTGACTCTCAGTCAGTGAAATGATAGGCAAGTACAGATGATGAATGAACGGATGGATGAAACAGCAGCCGTGAAGTTCAGTATGTTTATACACGTGCAAATGTACGGAGTTCAATAATAACATCCATTTATTAAATATAAAAACAGTGAGACTCATTAAACAGTACAAATCGATTATTGGAGCGTAAAGCAGAAACGCTACGCATCAGAATTGCATAATTTTGAATTTCTTCATCCAGCACAAATGCTTCTGAATCTGTGAGAACCTTCCAAATGTTACTCATTCACAAACACTTTCGCCCATGCCAGCTTATCAACTCAATTCTTGTGCCTCTTGTGACGTCATCAACCCACAAACCACACAGAATTGGCCATTTTTCTGAGCAGCACTTTTTTTTTCTCTTTAAAAACAACGTTGTATTTTGTTAACTCCTGCAATGAAAACCCATCCTTCAATACCCAGTTGACTTTTAATTGTCATTGTACATTTGCTCGTGGGGGGGCATAAAATTAAAAATACACATGGACGGTGCCTTTAATGACCAGACAGATTTGTTTCTACTTACTCACTTTTAAGTAGAAACAAAACCTGCAAATAAAAGTGAGGAAATTATCAAGACATAAAATTCAAAATGTCGGTCTTGTCGATTAATTTGAGTAACAAACACCAAACAGACTAGAAAGAGATGAATCCAGCTGTTTGGTGCCGCACGTCATGGACACTTGACTCCTACCTGTTGCAAAGACGCTGTTTTCTTTTACTGGCTCCCGCCCCAGGAACTGCGCACCGCACGTTAGCTAAGCAGCAATACTGGTTAGTTAAACCGTAACTAACTAGTGACTAAATGTGATTAGCTACGCGGTGAAAGCAGCCGCTCTGACCACACGAGAAGATAAAGCCTCAAGCCGCTAACGTTACCTGTCAGCCCGCCGCCTCCTTCTCCGTACCCGCGTCGCCTTTGCAGTACGAAATACTCGTTATCCTTCTCGGTGACCCACAGTTTGAAGGCGTTCTTCAGCAGGATTTCTTCAGGTTTGAGCCACATGTTTCCACCGTGACGGAGTTCTCATGTAAAGCCGCCTGACATGTCACGGTCTCCCGTAAGAAGCCCCAAACAGAGGAACCAGAGACATTTGTTTGTGACAGAATCCCTCCCTTCCCACGTCGACAAGAAATACAGCCGAGCGCGCAAGGCATCACGGGATTGTAGTTTTTGAAGAGAACATAATCTTTGGAAAATGGGAACTAGGTACGGTGTGTATATCCAGCATTGACATAATAAGGTTTTTACTATGTGTAAGGCGAGGCAACTTTATTTATATAGCACCTTTCAGACAAAGACAATTCAAAGTGCTTGTACAAGAAAGTTAAAAACAACATAAAACAAGAAGGTAGTAATAATAATAATAATAATAATAATAATAATAATAATAATAATAATAATAATAATAATAATAATAATAACAACAAATAATAAAAGATCAAGTAGATTAAAAATAGACAAAGTAAATATGAAAATTTTAAATATCATGAATGAGTAGAATTAAAAATGTAAGAATAGGAAACTTCAAATAAGACGGTTTTTAACCTTGTTTTAAATAAACTCAAGGTCGGGGCAGTCTTACAATGAGCAGGAAGCTTATTCCAGAGTGTTGGAGCATAAAAACTAAAAGCTCCTTCACCATGTTTAGTTCTGACTCTCGGTATAGTTAATAGGTTTGATTCTGATGATCTTAAAAGTCTGAGTGGTATATATGGCTGAAGAAGATCAGAAATGTAGTCTGGGTGATGATCCGCATCCTGAGCAAACCTACATTTGTTTTCGGGCCCTTACAGTTATCACTATATTAGCACAACTCAAATATCTCCTTTATATATTTAATGTTTGAAAGTTTACTTGTTATGCACATGATCATAATTATAGAAGATGGTAAAAAGAGGGAGAATAAAAACAGCAACATATTATACATCAGCTTTAAAAAGTTTCAAAAACAAAAATATTACAGCTATCAAGTATTGCAGTAAATAACATTTGTATACCTGACTCGTCGTGTGATGTTGCTCTTGGGGGCCCCGTTTGTTTTAGAGCCACAAGCATCTGCTTCCTGCTATATTTCGGTATGCAGAGAGGTTTACATTTCCCTTTCAATAGGAAAAGGATAAACATTTCCAAAATAATAACAATAATAATAAAAACTGAATTAAATGTTGCTACATTTACTAAATAGATGTACAAAACAATACTGGTTACCTCTTACCCTGCATGCTAATAAAACATTTAAATTAATGCTATACACCACTTAACCTTAGTTACACTCCGTCAGTTTCAATTATGCTAAACAAGACTGAGGTCAAGGAACACAGCAGGACAAATTCTGAACCACTGAGGGCCTTTGTCTTTACTGCTGTCTGCAAAAAGAAAATGCAATGCAAAATTCACCCTATGTTTCAAGTTATGATTTCCTGATTTCATTACAGCAGACAAATTAATATCTTGAAACACTATCATCACTATGCATATACAGTATTCACTCAATTCCAATGGATTTGTTTGTAAAAACTCATTTCTGCTCTTGGAGTCAAACGGTGCCCCTTTCCCCCCTGCTAGTTCCACAAATTGCTTTAGCGATGAAACAATTTCCAATCAGCCAATCAAAATGTGCCTTGAGGCATAAGCTAAAACTTAATGTTTAATGGAAAAAAACTGTGTCTAAAACATATTTTTATGGAGCACATCAGTAAAAGAGGTTGTTTTTTTTTCAGGTGCAGCTTTGACATATTTTTCAAGGTGTATTTTAAATGTTTCAAAAATCTCACTTTTACACCAGAACATTGATAATAACAGGGTTGTTTAACAATAGTAATTAGTCAAGCACACAGCATTCAAATAAAAAAAGTTTGAATCCAAAATATGTTAGGTATGATGTATGGTAAACTGCTTGTACATATAATAAGCAGACAATGCAGGTCACACATCCATAAGTCTTCTAACAATTTAACAATCCAAAATAACATCTCCCATATTCATAGTATCTGTTTTTGTTGACAAAATAACTTTTCACATTCATATGTATTGAACTTTCTGCTCAGAAGACGTATTTCAACTCATGAATAAACAGCTTTCTGAAAGCAAATTCTCTACTACAAAAACTCCCATTTCAGAAATATTTAAAATCATTTTTTTTTTTTTTGCATCATTTTTTAAAAATATTTAAACTGAACCTTTGCAGCAAATATTATTTCTATTATTAAATGTATTTTCTCTGTTGGTTCAAAATCATATTTCTCATTGTCTTTGCAACGTTTTTGTAGCCCATGTTTAATATTGTGATAATTTATGTGATTCATTAATTTCATTTTGAAAACTAATGTTAAATGTTGTTTAACTGTCCTTCCCACAATGAGCACCACCTCTACCACTTCATTTTTATTTGAGCAAGTAACCATAATTTTAGGAGGAAAATTTGTATTTCATAATTTATCAGCGCAGTGATGTCCGATTATATGTTACAACTACCTGCCATACCAGGGCGACTAGTCGCATTGGTGGCGTCACTTCTATTGAAGTGACGTCAGTCCTTGCGCATTTTAGCGCGGATTTTTTAAAACTGGCAATCTCTTGTTTACACTGTCCAACTTATTGTGAAGTATTTTAATGCCAATATATTTAAGCAAGTTAATTTTTTTTATCCGTACTTCGCTTCGGTTTTTTTAAGGCACATGATGACGCCATCAAAGCGCACCAAACAGTTTGTAACGTTAGCCAGCGGTTACCAGAGTTACTGAAGCGTCCCTACCGCCGTCATCTAAAAGGTGTTAAGTATTTTACGGTACTCCATTAGCATGAGCTAACGCCTGCTGAGCTAACTGTTCAGCGATGGAGAGTAGTTCGTGTTGTTCTTCGATGGCAGCCGATCCTCCTCAGGAATCTTTCCTCCAGAGGACGCTGGAGCGATTACCTTCCACGCAAAGCCTGAAACTCGCGGCCGAGGAGGCGGCTCCCGTCGCCGTTGTCGCCATTCAGAGGTACCTGTCCGAGCCGACCGAGGGCCAGCAGCTTGACAGCTACAGCTACGACGTGACGATCACGGACGGGGTCTGGCGAGCCAAGTGCTTCCTTCATCCCAGCTTGAACCACCTGGTGCACAGAAACACCCTGAGGACTGGGACGGACGTCAGCGTCAGGCAGTGCTCCTTTGTTTACAACGAGAGGAGACTGGGGCACGGCTACATCTGCATTGAGGAGGTCGAGAGCAGCGCAGAGACGTCATCTCTCCTGTCCCGCGTTAAAACCCCCAGCTCGCTGCCCATGCTGGTAAAACACGGCATGGAGAGGAGCGTGGTGCTGCAGAGTGACGTTCCGCTGCAGGTGAGCCGCAAACACTACCTGTCTCTGTGGAACAACGACGACCCGGAGGGAGACATGTGGATCTCAGGGTCTGCTTCGCCGGACCCAGTCCTGGACGGTGAGATCCTGCTGTCCTCTGCTTCTTGCTGTGTTGTTTTTGCACTTTTTCTGTCACTTAAGTTCAGTGTTGGGCAGTAATTAGTTACATTTTGCTCAATTACATTTACTCAGTACATTATAAGCCTGGCGGGCCACCAGGCTTTACTTGTGCCCCCACCAGGCTAAGCATTGCTTATTTATTTAAGTCTTTTTAAAATGTTTGCATTTTTTACGACTTTTATAGTTGGTGTTCAGGTATTAATCTTCCAGGCTTTCAATAACACATAATTGTCAAATAATATTTTAAAATTTCCTGTCAACTTTAAAAAAAATTTGAACTCACAATCACGACGGGCCACTGGATGAATGACTTCCCCAGCACCCAAACACCAGGGCTAGCAAGTTTTCTGGGGGAAACCTTGTTGACTTGAGTAATGTTTTTGAATATTATCAAATTATCAATCATTCAATGACTGGTAATTACTCAGTACTTGAGTAGACTTTTTTACCAAAAATGTTTGAGTAATTTTTTGGATGGCTACTTTTTACTTTTACTTGACTAAATATATGTGCAATTTTTGGGTACTCTGTCCACCTCTGCTCAAATAGCAATAGCTCTTAAAAATTTGGGTAAATTATAAAGAGCTAATTATACAGGTACATATATATGTCATTTTAAAAAAAAGGCTTGAGTTGTAAAGAAATGCAAACTTTGTGTTTTCCTAATTTTCCTTACGTGTAGCATTACACATAATAAAATGTAATGATTCTTCTTTTTCAGTCATATTTCTTTATTGTATTATTTTCATTGTGCACCAGGAGAATTGGAGTGTTTTAAGGGCTCTTCACCGTATTAGAGTGAAACATTATGTAGAAGGTTAAAATAAAACATGAAATAAGGTCAATAATGCAAAATGTATGTTTATAACAAAAGGAGATAATATGTAATATGTTTATTTCAGTGTCAAAGGTCACCCTCCTTAGTTCTCTGGAGTCATCCTTTAGAGTCTCATGGAAACCTCTCCCTCTCCTGGTGAAGATAATCCACAAATCCAGGTTAAGGTATTATGGGAAATTTGGGCTCAAGATTGATTACCCCTACCAGGTGAGCTTCACTTACAGGTCAACCCTTAATCTGTTTTTCTAATCTGTATTTTCCTGATATTTTACTGCGATACCGGGTAAAATATGCACTTTGTGACGTTTCAGACTTACTTCGAAGTCGCCGACCAGAGCGGCACAATGTCGCTCGTGCTTTGGAACGAGCTCTGTCCTGAGTACTACCGCAGGATGGACGTCGGCTCGGTGTTGTACCTGCAAAACTACACCTTGAAGCAGAGCTACTCAAACAGATCCCGCCCACAAATGGACCACCATCGAATGAAAAACTTCACCTCTGTAGGTATGAACTTAGGAGTGTTACATTTAGCTAAATACTTCTGTGATGTTGCATTGAGGAACATAATTTAATTGTAAAAGCTGAGCTATAGGAATTATAATAATTCTGTCTACTTGCCATGTGAATTTTGTTTTTGATTGCACTTTATTTCTTTTCTGTAATGTTTTTCCTTGTAGAAATCTGCCTGAACCCCCGTAACCCAGCTGCGGTCATCACTGTGGTCTCACCCAAGAGCGTCCTCCCACAGTGGGGGCTGCCAGAGGTGTCCTACCAGTTCACCACCAGGTGACCAACGCTAGCCGCTGCTTTAATAAAAATGTATTTACGCTTCAGGTGTGTATGTTTTCATGCGATAACCCAACAGTTTTGGCTCAAAACCTGCTCTTTGGTTTCTTGATTGCTCCAGGTCAGAGCTGGAGAAGATTTCGCACGGTTCCGCTTGTGACGTCATCGCTTTGGTGACATTTGTTGGCCGTGTCGAAAGAGTCAGGAGTAAAGGGAATAAAGGTAAAAGGGTGTTTTGATTTACTGACTGGGTGAAAGCCTCTGTAATTTCACTTTGACTCTCATGTAGTGATTGCCGTGCTTTAACTTTTAGCTCCAGAAAAATACTGGACGTATCGCTGGGTTCATTCGGTGGATGGAACATCTGACCGGCCTTTTATTCTGGAACTTTTTTCCTCGTCGCAACCTGAAATCTTCAATCAAATCTGTCCAAGTAAATCATAACCTCATACTTTGCCTTTTATAAGTATTACAGATGTTACACGTTGTGTCATATTACACCCCAAAAGTCAGTTTTTGGCGGTGGAATTTCAAGCGATAGAGCAAAACAAAGTAGCAGATAAATGTGAACCTGTGGCCATGCAGTGGAAATTATAAGACAGCTTAAAGCTGCAGTATAAAAAAAAATGTTGATTTTTATATTCAGTAAAACTGCCACCATGTTGTGACACTATGAGACAAATAATAAAAAATAAAAAAAAAAAGCGAGATACCACACTTCCTCCCTGTGGTTCTGCTACCATCTGCAGAAATCCACTGCTCCCCGTCAGAAACAACCAATCAGAGCCATCTTGGTGCTGTCAATCACCCTCGTGTCCGCGCTGTTCAATGTGCTAATAGCGGAGAAACAACTTACCACTCCAGGAAAACTGTTTATTTGCCAACATCAGTGGCTGTGCTAACTAGCCTGGCATTCACATCAGGCTCTGTTGTGGGGAACTAGCCTAACAGAGGGGGGGTGAGCAATGTACATGAGAGGGAGTGACATCGCTAAGCCCCTCCCCCTGGCCCTGATTGGTTGTTTCTGATTGAGCAGTAGGATCACAGGAAGAAGGCAGAGGAGTCAGCTTTGTTTGAACTTGTCCTAGACAAGCAGCCTTTAATGGACAAGAGCTTGAAAGTTTACTGGTGACTGGTGTTACAAAGTAGTTTTGGGTATAAATCTGGAAATGTATTTGTCTTCCCAGTAATTATAAACCAATGCACTAAGCAAGGCACTGTATTTGGCTGCTGTCTCATCTCTGCTTTGTTTTCCACAGTGACCTACCTTGTTTGCACTCAGATGAGGGTGTGTCAGGTGGAAGGGTCTTTGCCCTACCTCACAAGCAGCTGTGAAACCGAGATCTTCATCACAGGTTGGTATAGTTATGTGACAGTGTGACCGGAGAAGGATGACAGGATTAAAGCGCAGGGCGGTGTGGGTCTGCAACAGGTTACCACAAGGGCCAGCCATATGTGGGTGACCCCAGAGTGAAGAGCTTCATCCAGTGGACCAAGACTCTGAAGGACAACGTTGTTCTCCAAAAAACGGCCGTCGGCGGCCATTATTGTTACCCTCCTCCCCCACGGAGATTTTCACAGTCAGCGACGGATACATCAGGTGATTTGAGTGATTTATTTATTGATTTTAAAGGCTTTAGCAGTTATGGTGTAGATTTGTGCTTTATGCCGTTCTTTTATTTAAGGTCAAGTTCCTTTGGTTGCTGCGTCTGACCTGAAGAGGGAGCTAGAGAGCCTTCAATATAGGGAGCATAAAAAATTGGCAATTCAGGGAGAGATCACGGCAATCCGCTACACAAATTACCCAAAGAAGGTAAGAGATTTTTATTTTAAAGTGTATTTTCAGCAACGGTAACAAAAGAAATAGGTAAAGACGTTTTCTGCTGGTTTTTTTTTGTGTTTTTTTTTCAGGTTTCAAATGAGCCCAAGGATAATTCATCAGACACACATAAAGATCCCGCAGACTGTCTGATGTCTCCCTCTTCTGACAGGAGCAAAGCTAACACAAGGAAAAGGACAAATCAATTCAGGTTGGATTTGATCCCTAATTTTTTTTAATGCTTGTAAGCTAAATAATTAATTGGTAATTGCAAATTTGACGTCGTGTTTTGTAGTAAAGCTGTACCTTCTTCCTTAAATTGTGCCAGCACCCCCGCTAAAAGGTAATTAAGCTACAACCACGAGCATTTATCTGTTAGTTAAAAGTTACAGCCATTCTTAGCTTCTTTGCTCCCAGAAGGCTGAAATTCAAAAACACAAAAGAAAGAGAAGAGCAGGAAGAAGAGGAGTCGGCCTCGGCATATGAGGAGGTTCAGCATGAGCAGCAGGAATGTCAAGGTGAGTGACTCGCTGCTTCAGTTTCACTGCTGCGTGTGTGTGTGTGTGTGTGTGTGTGTGCCTCGCTGTAATGCGTGTGTCCCACTAGACCCTGCTGCTTCGTCCTGGGAGAGCAGCAGCTGGTCAAAGCAGCGAGAAGAAATCTCTGAGCATTTGCATCACGGCGGCCTGCATCAGGACAGCGTCCCTCGCAGGTTCACCTTCGACGAGAAGAGCGCCCTGCTGCGGTGGAGCAACCTTCAGCCGACGCGCTGGACACCGCAGGCGGCTGCCGAAGCGCCACCTCACACTCCCTGCCCGGGGCATTACCAGCTGACCATACTGGGTAAGAGCAGAGTCACTCAGTCCTGTTCCCGTCATTTCACCTGCTACGAATCACTCTGAAAATGTTTCTGTTTTTCTTTTGTAGACAAAAGTGTTTTCAGTTTTTACAACCGGAACAAAGGCTGCTAACTGACCTTTATGTTTGTATTGTGATGCGTCACGTCATCAGTGAGTCACACTGAGGGAGGGAAACTACTGTCAGCAAAAAACATTGTACGCAGTCAGAGGTCTGTGTGACCTTAAGAAAATGACAGAATACATTAAGACTGCAACTACCAATTATTTTAGTTCTTCTATTGATTATTCTGACGATTAATCATATATATTAAAAAAATGGCAAATGCTGCAATTTGTCATTTAACCACCTTTTAAATGACAAATCTGCAGTGTTAGAAATACATTAAAAGATTCAAATAAACAAAAAATTCAATTCCTTTAAGAAAATGAAAATTTTTATTGTGTAAATGCAATAAAACATATACACAAACAAATATTTTAAATGCCAAAGGTATATATTTCTCTTACAGTTCTGGGTTGATTACTGCTCTGAGTATGTTTTGTGTTTGCATCAAATGGCCTTTTTTGAGTCTGTATTCTCCAGTTAACGATTAATCAATTACTAAATTACTTGACAATTATTTGAATAACCAATTAATCACGATTAGTCATTCCAGCCCTAGAATTAATGTAGCTATTGTTTTCTTTTTAGTGTGTGCGTTCTCAACACGGCCCTCTAATTCTAGTTCAAATTTTTTAAAATGTTTTTCTGTCAGGTATTAACAAGCAGATCGCAGTCGATGCCGCGTTTCTCCCCGTCGTGCGCGCAGACGACCCCCGCGCCGTTGGTCTTTCTCAGGACCCCCACGACAACTCGATGCTGTCCTGCCTCTCATCAGGTTTCCTCTGCCCCCTCGACAGCACAGCCAGAGGCGGAGAATTAACTCCCCATGAGTCAGGTAGCGACAGGAGAAATAAATCCCTCCTCTCATTTTCTCCAGCATCGCCAGTCGAACGTTTAGCTTTGATTTTTTTTTTTTTTACATTTGTTTTGCCTTCTTGCAGAGGAGATCTTGGCAACCGCCCGGGGGCTGGAGAACACACACGTGGTGTGTGTTTTGGAGTTGTGTCAGCTGGGAGGAGATAAAGTGGAAATCCTCATCGACAAGGTATACAGAGTGATGGATGTCACACTCGACTAGAAAAAAGGACGGCGTCTTATAATCATCCTCAATCATGTACATTTATTTTTGACAAAAAAGACCTTAATGTAAATTGTATTTTTTAACAATTAAAATACTGAAATGCATGGAAAATGTTGTCTTTTATTTCAAGTATTAGTAGATTTTAATGACTTGCTTTCATAATTTCTTTAGTGGAGCAGTTTGTGTTGCTTTTGGGATCTTTGAGCCTACTTCCTGTTGTCAGAAAGGTTCTGTTTAAGGGATTTGAGGAGTTTGTAGAAATACGTCTAAATAAGATAGATGAAATTTTGTAAGGGCTTTTCGTTTTAGAAAACACCCTTGCAAAACGCTATGGAGGCGCCCTTGCTAGTATGCCTTGTTTGATTCAGAGACGTTACCATAGAGACAGGCAAAACCAAAAACATATCCTTTACAATTTCAGGGCTGATGTATATTGCTGAATACGCTTTATAAAATATATGTAGTGTAAAGTACATTTTAATTCTTATTTTTATGGTAAATATTAAGAGAAAATGGCAAAAAACAGACATCTCATAATCTGTTATAAAATTACTTTAATTTTAAAATCATAACATACATATATGTAATCTATATGACATATAAAATAAACGACTATGTAGCCTAAAGTTTTTTTTCCACATTCTATAATACAATATATATATATTTATATATTTATAATATATTTGTTTCTGCACTGAAACTGCAGAATTGACTAGACACCAGGGTTTTTTGTTCATGTCCTGGCAACTCTTACACAGAGAGGATCGGATCCGACTGCCCACGCTCACATCTGAGGCGACAGTCAATATGATACAAATCAGGGAAAAAAAAAAAAAAAAAGAGAGTACAAGTTAAATGTGATCAAACTGACGTACATTTAAAAAAGAAATCCCTGTGATGAACACCATTCAAAACGTAATGAAGGGAGGGAAGCCAAAGAAGAAAAAGAAAAAAGAAGAGGTGCCGCAATCGTCGTCACGGAGAGCGACTTAACTACGAAAATGGACCGACCAGATTATTTACACCCTTCATCAAGATCACGAGATCAACTCTCATCCGAAACCGAGTGATTCTGGCTCTGGATGACAAACAGACTTGCATTTTATCAACACAGCAAGGCAAACAAAATGATAAGGGGTACTTTGTCTACTCTCTGAATGATGTGTTTGAATGAAAAACAACCAGGTTTCCTGCCAGAAAGGCTGATATTCTACAAGGTTGTCCTTTTACGTCGTCACAGATTTACAGGTACATGTTAAAATTGTTAGTTACTTTGGGAAAAAAGGAAGGTATTTATTCAGTTATTAAATTTAAGAAGTTAAACTCATTTACATAGATGATACATTTCAAGCAATTATTTCTGCAATTATAGCTAATAAAAAACACAAAATTCACCTCAGATGATTGCAATATTACATTGGATCAATAATAAAGTTTTTTTTCCTTCCACTGAACTTTCTCTTAATATCTCTATAGTTCCCTCTTCAACGATGACGTTTAGTGGCTCACATGTCAGGGAAAGCTGCTGGACATCTGGCGAATCAGAATTTCTGTGCAAGAAAATCTGCTGTTCTGAAAAATCTATTTTTGGTTTTCAATTAACTTTAACCCCAAATCTTTACAATTACCAGAAATAAGTGCCTGAAATGTGTTATTTGAGCAATGAATCTATGGAGCTTTTTGAATTCGGTCACTGAAATGGATTCTTTTTTTTTTTTATGATATCAGTGTCACGCACCTGTGTGACGTGGCATTTTCACAAAAACAGAAACACAGACATGTATGGCACCCGTAAAGCTGGACCTTTATGAGCAGACACACGTCGGATCGGAGATGAACGGAACCGCGTCAGCCACCAAAACAACCACCTAACTTCATGACGTTTACACAATTGCACTTCTTTTTTTCTTTTCGTACCTTTAATTGTTAGGTGAATTAGCTGCAACCCGCGTGATAAAACTTCAGATTTCTTTCTTTTTGTTTAATCTCTACCTCACGGTGACTATCAGACCCTTCAGTTCAGTCTCTTTAGGAGCCTCCGGCCCTGCGCACCGCATTCCCATGCAGATAAAAGTCCTGTGTAATCCTACTCTTCAGAGGACGCGTCTCAAACTTTTAAAAAAACAAAAATAAAAATACTGCTAGAGGAATGTTAGGACATTTCCGTTTAAAAAAATACTTCCATATAAATTACACGGCAACTGCTTATTATACACCTCTATGTACATCTGTTTGGAAACATTACCAACAGTATAAATTAACATTCTTCTCTCTTTTTTTTTTTAATTGACATTGCACATAAAAAAAAAAGTGTAAAAACGGCACTGAAAGTACATGCTGAGTTCGCTACGTCTTGTCGTGCAACGTGGGCGTCCAGCTCCGGCGCTGGACGCTTTCATAGTCATCACCAAACACCCCTCCCTCCCCTCCCCCCGTGATGCTTCCTATAAAGTGTAGCAACAACATGTGCAATTAAAATCCAGAAGAGAGGTGGGGGGGAGAGTACGTTATAGGATTAAAATTTTTTTTTCAAATTGTGAAGTCACACTGTGGTACAGGCAGTTTAAATACAGTATATTCTGCTGATTGTCTTTGTACGGTGATGTAATTGTGATGTTTTAATGGGTTTTATTTTTTCCCCTTCCTGGACAGACTGCAGCAGCACACGCCAATCCTCTTTCTGTTAACCGTCATCTCTGCATTATCCACGAAACAGAGACAATCAAAACAATGGCTCCTGCACACGCTTGTCTGCTCCAAGCTGATTGAGACAAAGGGGAGCAGCTGCAACAGCCGATAAGTAGCTCCACAGAATCCGACACGTGTTCTTTCACCATGCTAAAGTAGTGTCTTTCAGATGGAAGTAGTTCTATAAATTCTCAATGTAGATTGGTAAAATAAACGGAGGCTTCTGTGGTTTTTTTAGTGTGAATGAAGCCGTTGCAGGCAACAATCTGAAACTCAGCTCACCTGGTTGGTGTTGGAAATTTGTGGTCTTCTGAAATATTCAAACAAGCCGTCACTAACCAGGTTGACTGTTGGACTTGCACCCCTGTTGTAAGATGTGTAAAAAGCCCCAAAATAAATTCATCTTATGCCGCAGAAGCATCACCTCGCACTAAAACACTTAGAAAAAACATTTGTTCAGTTTGCTAAATCAACACCAGAATCAACACGCTTTTATTTTTGCATCACATGTCCTGATATTTCAAAGGATTCAAAATGCCAGGCAGGCGAGACTACCCAGATTCCCATCAAGAGCGGGCCCACAGCATCACTGATCCTCCACTATACTAAACAGTGGGCAAAACTCTTTCTCCAATCTATGTCTCTTGTTTGATACCTAACCCAAGTGGTTATGGTGGATGAAAAGGGAAAAAGTGAAATAAAAACTGTCTGTATAAATACTCTACAGATGTCTAGATGTGGTTGAAAGGTAGTTGAAGTTAAATTGGCTAACCAAGACCAACTAAAATGAAAAGTTGTCCATGGACGACCAAAGTTAAAAGAGTCATCTGACCCAAACAACAGATGTTTCAGCATATTTTTGCAAACTCCACACATGTAGGGTTTGTGTGGCAACTTTTACATGGCATCTAAAGGTTGCCATGGAGACTTGGTGATCTCAAGATGCCACTGTTTGTTGCAGAGCTTATCATATTTTTACCTTTCTTTTACAACATGAATCAAATTAAAGGCGAGGTTTACTTAATGCTGTGTTACTGAAATAAACAGTTATTTGAAGGCTTTTTACGCATCTTTACCGGGTCGGTGTGCAAGTTTCCATTTGTACAGCAGCTGATTGGACTGTTGGGAACATGAATTTATGCTTTTCTTGTGTGCAAGAGGCTTTTCTGAAATGGGGCGAGCACAAGATCTGGCATGTACCTCTGAGCTTACCGGAGCGACTTCTGTCAGAACATCTGTGTATAAGACCAGCTTGTATTTCCAATAGGTAGTTTTTGTTGTGTAATGATTTCAAAAAGGACTCTCTTTGAAATGGACACTGCTCAGAAAGTAAGGACTTACTGCAAACATAAAGGTCACAAAAATTACTATATATATATATATATATATATAGTAATTTTATATACTATATAAAATATATATATATATATATATATATATGCTTTTACGAAAATATACCTTTTATATTCCAAATGGACCTGAGCTGGATTTTTAAAGCCATAATCAGACGCAACTAATCAAACCACAACATGAACGTTATCACGTTTGAAGGCACAATTCGTCCTCCCCGCCTCCCAGCTCGCCGACACTTGTTGCTGCGAGGCGACCGCTTCAGTTTGCAGAGATCTGCGGTGGGACGGCTACGGCACCCCTCGCTCCTTCAGTCCCGGATTGAGGCTTTAAAAATCTAGATAGACCTCCAGCTTCCAGCTGTAGCGTGTGTTACGTCACACCTGCCTTTTGATAAAGTGGTCGTTGCACTTGTTGTTTTGTAGCGTAAAGTTCTGCTGTAGTGACTCTACATGCCTAAATCGTAGTTCAAAGGGCGGAGGGGGGATAACAGGACTCACCTCAGACTCTCCATTTTCACTGGAAATAAAGTGTCACAAGTAGCTTAGCGTCATGCCACAGGAGGGGAGCTGAGCCGGAGATCAGGAACAGAGCAGAACGTTTCATCTTAGGTAAAAAAATAAATAAATATTCTACTTCCGAGGAGATAGGGGTACCAAAGTGCAAACAATTATATGAGAACTTTGCTAGACGAAAACCTCAACTTGTCGGTCTAAAATATTTTTTTGTTTTTTTTTTCTTTCCAGACATCTTTGATGATCCACTTGTTCGTTCCAGCCGTTGCGACGCGGCCTCAAGATTGTCCTCGGATCCGGCGGGCGCCAGCGGGTCAGAGCAGCCTCTACTTGTGGTGTCACTATGACGACGTGCAGGCTGCATCCCTCCCCGCCCCCGTGAGTTAGGAGGCTCGACGGCGTGCTGCCACCTGTAGGGTGGCGTCAGAGATCCCCAGGGTTCAGATGACGTCCTCGGTGCTACCGCGTTAGCATGTTCCTAAAGTCTGAAACACTGCTTGGCTGGTTTTGGGAATGTTGGTACTGCCTTTGCTGCTGCTGTGGTTGCTGCTGCTGCTGCAGCTGTGGTTGTTGCTGCTGCTGCTGCGCAAGTGGCAGTTGCTGCGTTTGTGGCTGCTGCTGAATGTATCCCATGGTGCTTTGCTGTGGGACGTTAGTGGTGTGTAGAAAAGCTGGAGCAGATCCACCGTGTACAAGTCCTTGGGTCATCTGTGGAAACAAAAAGGTTTGAAAAAGTTCAGTTTGGTTAGTGAATTTAACCTTTTATGTAGCACTAACTATACACAGAATCTTGCAGAAGTATTACCAAAGGCCAACTTTCTCACATTTTGTTTCAAGGTATTAACATCTAAAAATAATTTATTCTGATAAAATCATGCATTTATTTCTGTATGACTTTTATGCCTTAGTTTTTTTTTTGTGTGTAAAACAAATAAATCCACTTCTCCAACTTCCAGTGTCATTTAAAAGCAGCCAATCAGAATCTATTCTGCTCTGTTGCCAGGGAGACAATGGAACAATATCACCTCTGTGATTGGCTGTCTGAAATGTCACAGGAAGGGTTATTTTTAATTTTTTATGAAGTGTCTTGAGACAACATTTGTTGTGAATATTTGCTATGTTGTGATTCAGCAGTCAAATGTCATAGAGTTGTTTGCCACCATTTGATCAGCTTATATCGATATAATCTCTGAGAAAACGTGAGAGGATTCTGAGAGGTTAGTGTGGCCTTCAGGACCACTGGGTTAAACCGACAAAAAATGATTTTTTAAAATGGATCTAAAATCAAAACGACTATTGCTTTAATGAAATGAGTAATACACAATATCTGCATATTCAAACATGACCTATAAAATGTCAGATTTCTTTTCAATTTCAGAGAAGAAGGCTGTGATCGCTTGGTTATGATCTGCTGCTGTTGTGTACCTGAAAGAACTGCTGGGGCTGCTGGAGCTGCACGGAGTGCTGCGAGGCCTGAGACTGGCTGTGGTAGGCTGACTGGGCCTGATGCGTGATGAAAGTGTTGTGTGGAATCATTATGGGGGAGGTGAAAACGGGGGAGGGCACGAGCACGGCGTTGCAGTTGACCTGTTGCATGGTGAAAGAGGTGAGCGGCTGCTCCAAGCTGTATCTGTAAGGAGACCAGTGAGGAGATCAGACGGAATATCACGATAAGCCCAATAAATGAACCAAGTGTTGCAGCATGGCTGCTTACAGAGTTTGGGAGATGCCCATGTTGCACTGAGAGGGCTGGGAAGTGACGCTGCTAGTCGGAACCATGGTCTGCATCGGCTGGTTGAGAAGCATTCTGCAGGAGTGACGGTTTGTGGTGTAAAAACCATGTCTGATGCATAAAACAGCAGACAAATTCTTTTTTTTCTTTTCAGGCTTCTCACCTTAATTGTCCGTCGTGGCTGAACTGGTTGTCTGTCTGTCTTTGGTTTGTATCCTGCTGAGGCCTCGTGTTGGTCTGGGAGAACATCATGGGGTTGCTGTAGAAGGGCGTCGTCAGGCTCGTGTTTGTCTGCATCGGCAAACTCACCGACTGGCTCTGCCTGCTCCGAGGAGCCCGCTGCTGAACCTGCAGCGCAGAGAGGGAGACGCACGGTAAGCTCCCCAGAGACGCTGACATTTCATAACAACTTCTGAACAAATAGAAATAGGTTTGATTTGTTTTTTATTACCACCCAAATGAATTGTCTGGAACAACATAATCAACATCAATCATTTTGAAAATTCAGGTGCCCAGATTGCAGACAAAACTTATAATTCACTGGTCTCAGGCCATTTGCAGCATGTCTTCTTCTCTCTCCACTCTATTTCCTGTCAAATCACCGTTCAATAACGGCCGCTAATGGCAAAACAATATTCATAAAAAGTAATCGTTAAACACTTAATTTACCTTGCAAAAAACCCCTTTATAAGTTTATGAAAAATTATCTTAATAAAAATGAAAGACACAACAAAAACCTGTTGATGTTCATTTTCTGAGTGAATCAAGCAAAATGCTTTTCTGTGTTTATGATTAAGTTAACATCTGTTTATCCCTCTCTTCATATTCTTCATTTTATGTTGCGCTAAATGTTATTACTAGTGCATGATATTTTCAGCCAAAAGCTTGTAATGTTGCAGCTAGTTTAGCGGTGAGTGAATGTCAGAGATACGTTGTGTTTACTTTGTTCTGAAATCATCCAAAATCCTTTTATACGGCATTCATATGGAGAGACAGTCATGTTGGTGTTATTATGAAGCTACAGCTAACATGAGCAGGTTAATTTGAGCCATTAACATAAGTTTCAGGCAAAGCTAATAATGCTAAACGCTAATGTAACATGAAACAGATATTTTAAAAATGTCACCTCTCTAAACATAATATATTTCTGTTTATCTTCTGTTTAGCACTGCCTCTCTCTCTTTATATAATGTTTTATAAATGAAGTCAAGCTGACATCTTTAACTTCCACGTATTAGACTTTAGCATTGAAAATTATCTTATTTCAAATCTGCAATCTGTATTCAACCTGTGCAGACGGTGAAGTGCTTTCTCCCAAAGAGAGTGGAGATGAACTGTGAGCCCCGCAGGATGCTGGTTTCGGTTGGCCGGAGAGTTGCCTGATGACACTGGACTGGTTCTGGTTCTGGTTCTGTTGTGCTGGCCTTCCTGGGCCCTGCTGCTGCTGTTGGGCCTGATTGAAGTCATTGTGGATAGGCTGCTGTAACAACATCTAACACACACAAAACAAATAGGAATCTATTAAAACCATTACTTACTGAAAAGAGTTGGTTTATATTCTGCAATTTATTGTAGAAAAAAATTTATACCTCCAAAAACAATTATAATAGGGTCATAAAGTTGCTTATGCAGAAATATATAAATATTTAACAATTATGTATTGCACTTCTGGCTTTTGATACAACAAAAAAAATCAATCTGGGTTATGCTATAGCTAGAATTTGCCTCTAGAGGGAGACAAGCTACCTTTACTTCTGAGGATTTGGTCAGAAGATGATTTTCTTTTTTATATAAAGCTACAAATCTTTTTCTTGATTCAAGGCTCTACGTACAAATGTCCCTCATTCCCCTCCTCAAAGTCTGTGCTTTTTGTATTGTAGATCATATGTTTTTCCGGAAAAGCCTATGTCATTACTTGGCGTCTTTCGAGTGGCTGCTACCTGTAGATTAGCAAGCTGGAGCTTCTCCTTAATGTCGTGCAGCTCCTGCTGCTGCGTCTTGATGTCGGCCTGCAGAATGCGCGTCCTCTCCTCCAGTTGTTCCTTCAGCTGGTTCATTACGCCGAGCTGAGGTTGCTGCAGCTGATAAACAGAGGACTGCTGCTGCTGCTGCTGCAGAGCAGAAACACGGAAACAGATGGGAGAAAATTTGTGTTACACTTGATTTATACCTATTTATTTTCTGTAACATCTTTATACTGTTTATATTGAACACACACACAAACTTAACTTGAAATTGCTGATTAACTTGAGACACATATTCAGCTCAAGCACCATCAGAAATCAGATGAAGACAATACAAACCAGGGAAAACATGCAAGCTGAGCATTGAAAGGCCTTCCTGCTTCAGTTTCAGTTCATTTATTTGAAAAAATAAAAATAAAATCCCTAAGTGTCACTGTAGTTAATTATCACGAGGAAAAGCAATTCAGGAATTGTACACCTCTTCAAAAAACACACAGCCCATGGTTTCCTCCAGTGTGTTATAAGCCTGACGGGCCACCAGGCTAAGCATTGCTTACTTATTTAAGTCTTATTAAAAATGTTTGCATTTTTTAAGATTTTATAGTTGGTGTTCAGGTATTAATCTTCCAATCTTTCAATAACACATAACTGTGTTAGTGATATTTTCAGATTTCCCGTAAACTTTAAACATTTCTTAACTCAAAACCACGACGGTGGTTGACTGCCCTACCACCCAACCACCAGGGTTAACAAGTTTTCTGGGGGAAACCTTGCAACCAGTCTGTAGTCCAACTACAAAATGAAGATGTAGTGCTCTTTATTTTTCTTAATCTTCTCCTGATGTCCTTTTCCTAATCACAGTCTTATAACCAGGCCAAGAGTCAGTGTACATGAGCTGCAGATGAAGTAGACCCAAGTGTAGCGGCAGTCATAACAGGGGGGATACTGTACACAAGCAGAACAGAAGGAGAGCAACAGGCAGGAGAGGAAGTCTAAACACTGACCATGGTGGAGTGCTTGGTGCAGGTTGGAGAAAGGGAAAGGCTCATTTGGGGAACAAGGTCAAAGGAATTTTGTCTTTGAGCCAAATTCTACATTGGGGAAAAACAAAAATAGACACGGCTGATTCTATCTCTTCATGTGGCGAGAATCTTTTAACCTGAATATGTTTGGAATAAGCTGACCTTTGACCCACTGGGCTGGAGTCTGGCAGGTGTCTTCTCTGGTCCAATGGAGGCTGACGGCCATGATGGTGTGCAGGCCTCTGTGTAGGAGTTTGCTGCTGCAAAGGAGACGGCTCACTTTTAGACACACAGACTGAGCATTTACTCTGTTAGAATAGTGTTTCCCTGGCAACCGACAAGTAAAACTAAGGTGAATACAGTAAAGATAGACTTAGAGACTTAGACTTATTTTATTGTCATTGCTCAAAGAAACATAAGTAAAATTGGCAATGAAATGTCATCGCTGGGCCACCGGAGCACACACAGAAACACAAGAGTGCCTTTAATTACATAATAAACAAATAGTAATGTATTGATAAATAACTTAGTATTTTCAAACAGTCTTAGACAGTTTTAGTGAAAGACGTAAAGCACTTTAGGTTTAAGATAATATATGATTAGACTGCATAAATTATATGTTGCCCAACAGTGAAGAGAGAGAAGTCCTAGTAGTAAGAGAAACGGATCAATGACTGATAATTTGATAATTGTTATAAATATCTGTCCAACACATTTATAAAATGTTTTGTTTGCTTAATTTAATGACAGTTCACTTTCTTGAATTGTTTTGATATTTTGACCAAATGAACTGTTCAGTTCAGAAGTTCATTCACCCACCAAGACCATTTCAATTCATACATTTTGGACTTTCAATAATGACTAATCAAAATTTTATCAAAATTACACAAAGTAAGAATAAATGTTTAAAGAAATTTGTGTTTGATTATTTATTTGCTATAACAAAGATTCTTAGCAACTCTTACACTGATGAAAAGATTGTGTATTTCCCTTTAAGAGGGGAATACATTGAATATATTGAGTATGTGGGTTTTGCCGATATATCCTGTCAAATTGAACAACTTTATAGATGGCAACAAAAAACATTTGGTATGTATTGAAATATTTCTTCAAGACAAACTGGAGTTCCAAACTGTAATCAAATTATTCTGGTCATTATTACCTTTAAGAGGGGTTTAAAATATATACAATGTGATGGCAACACTTTATTATCTAAAGTTATTGTTATTTAAACGCATTGTTTAAAAAAAGCAAACCAAAGTAAAACAAAATATTCTCTCCTCTTAAAGGGCAAAGATTGTTTTCTTGAAGTTAAGCTAACAGAAAGGACACAATTCATCTGTGGTTGTATAAGTTTCTGATTCAGAGGCCTTTTCATTCTGACATAAATCCACACACTGTTTTTTATTACAGCCCACACAAACCGAGGCTGAGCAAGTAAAATATCTGCAACTCATAATTCTGACAGAGGCTGTTTTCTAAATAAGTCCACCACTGTGTGAGTGTGTTTTTCAGGGAAGATTCAAGCCTGGTTTACTTTTTATAAACAGATACTGTTGTGAAAAAGCCCCAGCTGCTGCACTGTCTTCATGAATATGCAGGTGGAAGCATTTAGTGCGTTGTATAGCTGGTGGGATTGCTCCCTGGCAGACAGAAACCATGGGGTTTGGAAACATTTCATCAGAGATGCATCATCACCCACACATATATGGAGGTGTGATGACGCCATGTCTGCTTCGTTCCAGGAGATTTACCGTTGATTACAAAGTCTCCTAAGATTCCATAACAAAACATCTACTGGTGGATTTTCACAAAAACCAAAAGAAAGAAATAAAAAAGAAACAACCTGTGATTTCTATGATAAGAAAATAAAGACACTTCTATAAAGTTTTGCTCAAAGTGACAAGCAGCAGTTTTTAGGCTACGTTTGAGCAGCACAAAGACAAGAATAGTGGCTTTTTGGCATGGAAACCTGCCTCAAAGTGACTTGGCAGTTTAGAGAGAAGAGGATGACTCACACAAAGAGTCCGACAGGGCGGTGTGGGAGGATTTCCGAGAGCTATGGGAGGACACTGAACGTGCGCCGCTGTTTCTGTCCCTCGTCGCGTCCAGGGTGGAGCAGATGTCCAAGTACAACTCCTGAGCCTGGGGGGGGGGGAAATCAGTATTCATGCCTCTTGAACCTTTTTTACATCATGTCATGGTGTATGTACAAACTTTTTTGGATTTTACGTTATAAAATTAAGCACAGCATAATTTTAAAGCGACATAGAATCCTGACTTTGTGTGGTGTCTTGTGCATTTGCATTCAGCTTTCCTGAGTCAATATAACACTTAATATGATCACCTTTAGCTACAAATAGAGCTGTAAGTCTTTTGAGTTTTATCTACTAGCTTTAGGCCTCTAGAGACTGAACGGTTTGACCTTTCACCTTTGCAAAATAGTTATGAACAGCGACTTCCAAGATCCACTGTTTGAGTCAGAGCTACATTTTGCTTCAAATGGATCTAACATGATCTAAATATGAGTGTATGTATTTTTATAAATTTTATATAACTTCTGGTTATATTTGTATTTACTAATATTTAAAACCTTGGATGGAGTAGCTTGTCAACAAAGAAGCAATTTCCTCTCAGGGATCAATAAAGTATATTTTACCCTATTCTGGGCTCAATGCTGCAGGGAAGTGAACCTCTGTACCAGTTTTATTCATTTTTCCATCAAATATGACCTAATCCCCTGTCTTTGCTGACAAGAAAAAAACAATCCCAGCAGCATGATGCTGTCTCCACCATGTTTCACAGTGGGGATTTGTGTTGAATTCAAAGGAGGATGACGCCACTCCCTCTCAGCAGAGACACAGGCAAAAGCAAAGTTAACACGACATTCGTGTGAAACAAAGCCATGTGGCCACTGGGAGATGGAAAGAAGCTGCTCCAACGCGCTGGCTAACAAAATTATTATTTTCAACAACACACACCACTCTCTGCATAGTTTGACCTGGTAAATGTTACTTTTAGAACCTTTTTTGAACTGTATGTGATACTTTGCAACAAACCTTTAGGCTTGTTTAGGCAAAACCTAATGTGGTTTCAAATTCTACCAGGCTGCTCTTCCTGTTTGGCGAGCCAAAACGAGGGCGCGCACGACTGGGCAAATGACAGGAAATGCCCATCCTCGACAGGGAGTGTGCCAGCCTGTGGTGAGACGCCTTTTGTGTAGACAGACACGGCAGCCATAAATCAGGCCCAACAGTTGACACATTCTCCCACCTGAGCAGACGGCATCGGTAGCTCCTCCACGACTACCACAGATTTCTCAGCTACTTCTCTGAGTAACGCTCTCCTTGTATTGACTGCTGGCTGCTCGGTGGATACCATGGAGGTTTGCAGTTGTGCCTTTTTGATATGATGGAGTGAAATCTGCTTTAATTCTCTGTCAAATTTGAACACAACTTTCACTGTCCAGTTTACAATTACAATTATATACACTGAAATTTCCCGCTACAACATGTCAAAATGTGAGAAATTTTGATAGTTATGAGTAAATTTTATTGCTTCTTAAGAATTATTCTTGCAATCAATTAATCTGTGGATTATTCTGACAATTAACCAATGAACTGGATAAACAAAATTGCACAGTCTATAGATTTTTCATTAAAAGATGCATATAAATAAATAATTCAACTCCCTTTTTAATTAAGAAAATACACACTGTATTGCCTAAAATGCAATAACATAATATTCCTTTGGTAAATGTGAACTGGGTGAATCCAAAAGTAAGGAGGAATTTGTCCTAAAACTTATTCATAAACAAAGGTGTTTTTATCTTACATGCATATTTTTTTGTACAGTTTATGTATTTTGTACATATTAGTACTCTCAAGATGTTGGGGTTTTTTTCAGTAAATGGCCTTTTTTGAGTCTGAATACTCCAGTTAACAATTAATCGATTACTAACTTAGTTGATAATTATTTCAATAATCGATTAATCACGATTAATCCAATTAATCGTTCCAAACCTAGAGACATTTACAAGATACTGCATATGCAGAACTCTTACCTTCACAGATGATGGCGCTATCTCAGGTGGTGAAAGCTCCTCCAGACCAAAAGCTCTCCTCCGTTCAGCTCGCACTTCCGCGTAACTAAACGAGACACATTCATGTGACAAGTTTCATTCCTACTCCTATCTATGGATTCTCTACCAATAGATAAATCACACATGATGCTAGACAAATGAAAACCCTCAGGATTACCTGACAACAGTGTGAGTGCAGACAATGAACTCGGGTTTGGAGTTCCACTGGTGGTAAGTAATGTAGTAATGAGTCTGCAGCCAAATCCACTGCTGTCCCTTGGTCAGGAAGCGATAATAGCAGGATTTACCCTTTCCAAACTGCATTACTGAGAAGATAAAGGGAAAATAAAAGCTGCTGTCAATGCTGCGCTCACAAGTTTCTGGTTTTATTTTATTAGTTAACCTCTAAGAGATGCACATTTCATCACTGGATGCTGAAGTGATGAAGATTCGTAATAAAGAGGCAACGCTAGGTTTCTTACATTGCTTGTGACACTGGGCTATGAGCTCCAAGTCATCCACATGGTAGTAATCATACCCCGAAGTCCCAAGAACCTCAAATGGTAAGTAGCCTATGATTGGTGATGCTCTGAAACATAAAGGGGATGATAAACATGTGAGATTACCTTAATCTGGGGGTAGAATAATCTTGAATAAATATGATGATTTCAGTTTCTCACCTGTGATCTAAAAACAGGAACTTCCATTCAAGGCTGTGTCTGGATGTAAATTCATCACAAGGATCGTCCACGTTACACAAATCCTGAACAAGAGCACAGTAGCAGAGTCGGACATTTTTCCTTAAAGTATTTTTTGTTTGTTTTTGGATCCTTCTGTCTAGAGGTTTCCAGATACTGAATGAAGGTAATCACCAAGAAGGACAGTGTGAGCTACTCTAGCACCACGCATTTGGCAGATCTGCCTCACAGTTTTGTTCTCACTAAATCACTAAATGACCATATCTGTGCGTCACTTTCAAACACATTGAATGTTCTTACTAATCCCAAACAGATGTGGTCTTGAACTTTGACATTTATTTTGCACAAATAAATTAGCCAAGTTTTAAAATTGGAAATTTAAAGCAAGGACTGGCAAAAGGCTTGAAATATCCAGTGATTTAATGATGTGCTCACCTGAGGGAGAGCTATGGAGCTATCATATAAGAAGCAGCAACAGCCAAAACAATCTTTTTTTCCACAACAACTAACAGTGTAAAGGCTAAATTAATTTAAAAATTAGATTTTTATTCATCCACAAACAAATCAATATTACATATACTGTACATATATTTATTTGTTGAATTCTGTGATTCTATGAGTATTTTCTGCAACAAGGAAATCACATTAGCATGTTCTAATTCTTCGCAATTTAATGTCATTTAACGCAATCTAATACAGTTTAATAGATCTAAATGTTTTAAACATGAATATATTGAAGTAAGGAGGCTTGAATGAATAATGAATCATATGCAAGCTTCTTAACAGAGACTGAACTCAATTCGTGTAGGGCCGTCACTTGAAACAAAAATGATGGGTGAATTTTAAGGCTATAAAGTCATACTTTGGAAAACTTCTGATTTTGCATTTAGCTTTGGCCTACGACTTCAGGGTTTAACTGCTGAAACATCCTTGGATGTTGTTATTTGATGAGACCAATGTGTCATATTCAGCCCTAACAGAACAACAAATGTGCAGACCCAATAGCGTCACTAAGGACCAAAATGTGCCATGTCCTTGGCCCTGCCTCATTATTAACACACTTGCTGCTTGCTATTTTTCTGGGAGTTTTTACAACAGATAGATTTTAGGCTTCAAAATGCTCTTACCTTCAGAAACTGTGGAGTGACTAATCGTACAGTTGCTATGAGGCAGACCTGCTCCTCCAGCGACGACTGCAGACTTCTCGGTAACGTCAGTTCATGCCCGTTACAAGAAGATGTAGGCACTGTGTGGCAAGGAGTATGTCAATTTATTTTCAAAATGTGTTAAAATGAGGTGGATTATTTGTATATTTTTTTAAATGAAATTTTCTTACCATGGTTATGAAACTTAAAATCTCCAACAAACTTGACATATTCATACACAGGAGGCTCCTTGGGGTCCATGTTACCCCTGGCTAGATGACAGCAAAATTCAATATGTGTCTCACCTGCAAAAATTGAGACATTTTCCACATTAGAATTTACATGAATTTACATAAAATCATCCCTTACGCTTTTCAAACTCTGCAGACCACACTTTTCAATTTTTATTTATTAAAATAAAACCTTTCACTTCATAATTTTCCTCTACTTTGTGTTGGGCATTCATGTAACATCCTATTACACATCACTTTAACGTGTAGGTGATTTCCAACACTACTAGTTCAGGTTCTGTGACAATTCTGCAGCTGCACTGATCCAACTCATCAATAAGTGGATAAAAATCAGGCTTTCCTGCTGTTACAAAGCCAGACTCTTGTTTATACAGATGGCTCTTCAGCAGAGTTGGCGATTGCTCCAGACAAGGCTTTGAGGCGGCCATTAAGGCCTCTAAAGTCAGCCGGAGACACTGACGATTCCCGCTCTCTCTTCGTAGAAAAAGCCCATCAGAAACACAGGATTAAGGTCAGCCAGCGTCTTTGGCCTCCCATGCCACACCGCTTTGGATTACTGTGTTAACATAACAGTGATTTAAAGTCTTAACTATGATACTAAGCTGGCTCCTATTATTAGCTAAAAGTCTAATCATAGACGCACGCTAATTAGAATTCCAATAAAACAGACTCCAAAGCCGTCATTTCTTGGAGCTGAATAAAAATTGCTGCTGATGTGAGAAAACCTTTTGGATATCAACAACCAGGTGTCAAGTTTGTGGTTTAAACAATGTCCCAAATAGGTGAGAATAAAATAAAGAGCAACAGGATCAGCAATGAGTGGAGTGCTTCTTTTTCGTGTTACATTTTTTGCTTCCTGTAAATAAAAGACCATCTACGGGTTTAACCTTTGTACTTCCGCCATGCTCCAGCATGGTGACCCAGACACCATTCGTGCAGCGAGGCCTCTCAGCAGGATACTCACTGTCAAGGAAATCAGCAGCAACGGGGTCAGTCATCATCATGTGGGATGATAGCAGCTTATACACCTCGCCGTGTTCGCGCTCCGGGAGGAAATTCAAGATGTTTTGGTCCACCATATCTGACTGGTGGAAAAAGAGACAGACGTTTGTCAGTCATTACATGCTGGCAAGACCTCCTCTCATGTGTGCGGTCTTGCTCCTCTGTAAGTGGGCCTGTCACAATAACAAATCTATTTAGACGATAAATTGTCCCAGCAGTCATTGCGATAAACGATAATGTTGTTTTGAGACCACTTTCGACTAATGTCATGGTGATGGCAAAAGAAAGCAAGAACACATTCTCAAAAATCAATAAACTTTAAATTGTAGTGAACATTAAACACTGGAACTGGAAGACATTTTAAATATCCAAGATAAATAAACAAAACAATGAAAATGTCCTTCAAAAACAGGGGCAGTTGTAACCAAAACACCAGACAGAAGACTTTATTATCCAGTCTTTGGTAGAAAGAGAGAAAAAGAGAAAAACAACAAATCATGCTAATGCAAATTATTGAGCTTTTTTTTTTTTAAATGATTATTGTGACAGGCCTATTTGTATGTTAAACTTTCTACATAAATCTGTTGAGGAAATGTGATTAGCATAATGATAATCTTCATTCAACAAAGAAAAACAGACAAAACCTGTATTTGTTTAATTATATCCTATTAGTACAAACAAAAATTTATTAAAAAATCATAAACTTTTACTTTTATTCAAACGCATTAACTCAAAACAAGACCAAATATGAATAACAGTTTCTGGTGATTAACAGATTGTCTTTTTCCAATTAAGTAGCCATTGATACTGTGGCAAAATTAGGTGAAAAGACGATTAATGGTTAATTTACCGACTGCTCCAACTTACCGGTAAATGGCCAATAAGAGACGACACACTGTCAGACACATATATGATGTTTCCATCTGTCGTTAATGCAACAAGGAAGCCATCCAGGGCCTGAAAGAGGTGAATGTGTTACGTTTGTCAGGTGGTCACTAATGAAAGTCTCAGATTCCTACAACATTTTGCCAATCGTGTCATTCATTTGTCATTATAAAGGTAATTTGCAAGAGTAATATTTTACATCAGTCAGAATTTAGACTAAATCATCTGCTTCAAGGACACATCCTGCTCAGCTTTACCTCCAACATGAGCTGAGTGAACTCTTCATTACTGAGGAATGAGGGCTTCCAGTCCTGCTTCACGTCACAAATCTCATTCTGAGCAGTGATGTCTGAAAGGACAGCTCAAGGTCAGTGATCGAGATTAAGTGGCTGAAATGATCTACAGATGTTCGAATGAGCAACACGAGGTGTGCGGAGACCTTTCTGTTTCTGTAAAAAGTCAATCGTCCTCTGCAATATGGTGGATTTGTCCATCTTGCGCGGATGGCCTTGACCCTGGAGCATGGTGCATAGCTCCTTGATGAGCACATTGAACTGGTCTCTTCTTTTCTTTTCAGATTTGTTGCGAGATGCTCTGCAGAGCAAACCACACATTTTTAAAAAATGGCAGCACAAGTGCAAAGTAGCAGAAGTGGAAAACCACCAAATTTCTATTTAGTTGAAGCAGGTTGCTGATGTTCTAGTTCATTACGTTTATGTAAATAGAACAAATATTTCACAGAACTAATGATGTGACATTTAATTTGAGTTTATTCAAGTTTTATTTATAATTTAATATAATACGATATGTAATTAGGGCTGACAAGCAATTAATTTTTTAATCTGATTAATGACAGGGTTGCTGGGAATTAATCATGGTTAATTAATTGTTAAAAAAAATTAACCCAGTTAATGAGTTCTCAGTATTTTTGTTAGTGATGTCAATTGATTAAAATACAATGCAACATGTAGAACATGGGATCATTTCTCAGGTCTTTGATGCTTTTGTATTTAAAAAGAAAAATTACGTCGTTAAAAGAATATAATGTAATATAAAGACATTTACTTAAGCAGAATAAACCTAAAATTCACCGGTCTGTATAAATAAGTGTGCATGTTTATCTTGCATTACAAATCAAACAATCAGTTAGTTTTATGAGTTAATTTTAACAACTTCTGGTAGCTTCAGCTTTGTTTTCTTTTGTAGGTAATGTTTAACTTCTCTTCCCTATGTGATTTTACAGCTGTGTTGATAATTTGCTTCAAAGGGTTTTGATTATCCCGGTCGGCACGCCATTTGGCTTTTTCAGGTGTCTGAAAGAATGTTTAACTTTCTGTTATCAGAAAAGTCCTTGCTTAAGTAACTGAACGGTAAAATAGCCCCTAATACAAGTTGTTTACCCCCTCCGAACACACAGTGACTGTAAACAAAAATTCATGTCGCATGAGAGCCGTTAAATCAAAGACAATGTAGGTTGTACCTGCCCATAAAAATGGCCAACATGTTACATTCATATACGCAAACTAACAGATAAAACATTAAGACGGGATAAAGTACCTTTTTGCCCTGTCCTTCTCATCTTCGTCCATTAAGTCCTCCACACAGCTGTTGGTACTGAAAGCACAAGGACGGGCCAATTAAATATATTGTTTGAGAATAAAAAATAATCATTTGACTTTTTAACATACTGCAACAAGAAATAAAGTAATTGCCAACAGTGACTCAGCTCTTTTGACTTTCCAGGAAATGTGTGACAGAGTGCCGGCTGGCCGTGAAGCAGAAGCATAACATTTACCTAGATATTATTTACAGTCTTACAAAGTGACATGTGTAAATATGCATATGTCATTTTCTATGTATGTCATGATCATTCATTCATGTCTTAAGAAAAAGCTCTTTCAGACAAAGTCAAACCAGCGTCAGACAGAAATGGTGAAATGTCCACAGTGTCTGCCGTAACTCTGTTAGCATAACCTGGTAACCCAGTTAGAGCTCCTGGGAATCTTCACCTTTAATCAGGTCACTGTGGTACATTACAAAAAACTGATTGGTGTTTAAGGAGACATGCAGCATGTTTCCTGTAACTGTTTCTACAAAACAAACGTAAGCATCCATATCTTTCTCTTTCCAAGAGGAACAAATATGGGCACAAAATTTAAAATCCTGCTACAAAATGTGGGTTGCAGTTGACCCACCAGTAGAAAGCCACATCAGAAAGTAGTTAAAAAGCCATAAGCAATATGCACTGTAAGGGGTAATACTGGATTGTGGACCAAATGTAATGTAACTTATCTCGTCCTCCAGTCTTGGTGTGACATGAGAAACAAGCGGATCGGTCATATCTGATACATGCTGTTTACATTTAATCCAGAAAGTATTTACAATGTTTGGCTTTTTTCCACATTTTTCAATACTACAGCCTTATTTCAAATTGTATCCAATCAATCTTTTTCTATAAATACCCCATACTGACTAAGTGGACTTAGTTTTTTTTTATTGCAAATTTAGAAAAACTCAATATTGAGCTTCATCAACAACGTATTAACCAAAAGTTGTGAATAGTTTTTTAAATAAAATTAATTTGCAAAACATTCTAAAAAAAATAATACATTTAAGCACATTGTCATAACTGGGTATTTGTGATTTGAATTTTGAGCAAAGACTCAAAATTTACACGTGTTGCACAAAAACATTTGTAACACGTGAAGTGCTGTGAATACCCTCCGAATGCATGAGGATGATGAATAACAGCTTTGCTTATATTTAAAGAATCAAATGTACTTGGGCAGCAGGCTTGTGCACAGATTAGAGAGAGTGTCGGGTTTTCTCAGGGAAAAATCCTGCATGTCCTACACAGATGAATGCATACGACCCCACAATGCATGACATAAGAAAGAGCACAAGCCGGTGGACTTGTCTCATCTGAAAGTGATTAAGATAAGATTTTTTAGTAAGTTAAGTACGATGGAGGATCAGTGATGCTGTGGGCCTGTTTTTCTACAAGTGGATACGATGAGATTATTAAATAGCAAACTCTTGGCCTCTGCCTGAAAACTGAAAATGTGATAGTGATCATACATATCACCAAAATCACATGGAAATTAATTTCCCACCAGTTTCAAAACGGTAACACTTGCTTCTTTTTATGTCTTAAAAACATCTTATACAGATAAAACTCATTTGGGAGATATACACAGCTGCATTTTGACTCCTTTTAAGGTGGCTAAATTATTTCAACAATACACTACAATGAGTTGGCATGCAGTTGTACAAGTGGAGCATAACTCTATGACAACAGATCAATGTTAGTGTGTTTAATACTCACTCCCATTCCCTAAGCGTGGACGGACACGGGCCGCCGAAGTCTGAAAGGTTGTCCATACTCACTCCCTCTGCCAACCAGGCCCTTTATGAAGTCTTGGAAGTCCCATCCGTCCTGACCTTGTTGGAACGCTCTATTGGAAAAAACCACTTGCCCAAAAACTTCTTGATTCCCCTGAAGGAATACAGAATCCTGTAAAATGATGGAGAAATAATATAATTGTAAATATTAGCATGTTGTAGACTGATTAGCATAGTTATGCATAAAGAAAACATACAATAAGAACCTGATTTTTATTGTGGTCACTTACAATTTCAGATTATTTGTACGCCTCTGTCTTAAACAGGGGTGCCCAAAGTCGGTCCTCGAGGGCCGGCATCCTGCACATTTTAGTTCTCTCCCTGGTGGTACCAACAGCCTTTTCAGCATGTCAGTGTTCTTCTTAGGCCTTCTAATGAGCCATC